>VYZV01027766.1:44642-64978 GCA_013401275.1 Pandion haliaetus | reverse complement strand
TTAATTTCTAAATTAGGAAATAACCATCCGTGTGCTCTCAATGTATTTAAAACACCTTGAAATGAGATGATCTGCATATAGATTTTAGGCTGTTTGTAACTTGTCCTTCTAATTTTACTTTTTACAGACATTTCAATTACTGGGCAGGGTGGGGGCCTTAGGATGATTTTGCCTTTTTTCGAAATACTGCTATACAAAACATCAGCATGAATTTAAATACTTAACAGGTTTTGAATATGGGTTTTCTTGCCGTTTTGTTTGTAACCCTGCTTTTGTTTTATTTACTTTCAGAGATGTGTATTTTTACAAGACCTTTTCCAGTTTTAATTCAATATCTAACATCTCCTCCTACAGAGGTTGAGAAGCATTCACTAGCATTGTATCACACATTATTTTTTTGTCAGCTGCAGACAATGCAACTGCTGCTACAGAGATGCACTGGGAGAAAGTGTATAAAGAATTGGATCAATGGCACACAAAATTATGTCACTATGAAGCCTTTGAAGCGTGTAATAAATACACTCCACAAAAATAAATCTAGGTGGGAGAAATTGCCCATTGAATGTCTTTACCCTACACAAGCACGCACATGCATTACCACCAAAAAATCACTCAGAGCACCTTGGCACTGAAGCAGTAATTAATATCAGTTATCCAAGATGCCCCAAGGAACTGAGTCCTCAAGCTGGGACATACATGACAATCAGCCTGTCTAGGAGACACTAGATTTTTGTCTCAGTGTGAGCCCTTCTCTGGATGTTTCTGTATACACTTTTCCAAGGGCATGATCCTCACAAAATGCTTGGAATGCCCTTCCCTTTGTACAGGCAAACTAGGACAAGCCAGCTTAAATATGACTCATTGTTATTATTTAAGGAATACTCCAAGGAGTCCTTCCTTGTGCTGGTGCTTGTGTAGTATCTCTCAGAGCTGTAAAACACTACCACTGCCCTGCTTATTTTCCCCCTTCTTTACTAACAGGAGGGGGAAGAATTTGGACTTAAAATGACAAGCAAATTTGAAAGTAGAAAGCTGTGTGGTAACTGTATGACCATTGTATTTTGCTTTTTCAAATAAAAAAGGAGTTGAACCATCTTTCCTTTAGAGTCCAATGCTGGAAAGCCAAGCACTGTGTATCTTCATTAGTGATAGGGACCTAAATCATGAAGCGGTAGACAGTATGTGAAATCCCAGCCTTATCACCATCAGCACCTTCCTCCCATTGACTCTGAAGAAATAAAGATTTCATTCCAGAAACTGAAGCTGACTGTCAGTCAAGCAATCCAATTACATGGGGAATGTAAACCAGAGGCAATGATTTCATAATGTTGAATCTAGGCTGTATATAAAAACTGCTTGAAAAATTATGTGATAGTATCTTACTACTATCTTTTTTATAATAGTTTGCAAATAAATATATATTTTCTGAGGCTCATGGCAAGATTTGAATTAAAGTAGTTCATGTTGAGTATGACTTTGTTCCAGGAGTGGCAGAAACGACGCTTGTTTTTCCAGTGTTGCAAGGGTATCTGAATCTGGTCCTGTGAAATTTCAGTTCAAAGTAAATCCAGATGGATTATATCAAGAACACTGCTGAAATACAAAGTGGAAAAAAGTGGGGAAAAATGAAAAGGGAAGGAAGATGTTTTGATTATATGACTGAAACAAAAGGTATATGGACATATAAAACAGTAAAAGACAATTAGAAAATATATTTATACTAAATTAAAACTTTATTGACTAATGTTCTCCAGACAACATGATCCGATGGACTATGGTTGCATACATGCAATGAAGTTGAACACAACAGTAGTTTAACATGGAATGTCAAACAAATTAATATAATGTATTAAATGAAACAATTTATCTGTGTTGCTGCAAAATAAAACCAAGCTATGTATTTCCTTGGTCAATCTGTGTTCAGCTAAGAGGCTATGCATTTGAAGAAACTGGTAGATTTCTTTAGCATATATTTCAAATAAATTAGCTAGAATTGTACACTTTAAAAATCCTTTCAACTTCACTTGCATTTCAAACAAAATCTAAGTGTAAACACTAAAGTTGCTAGAGCCATCTAGAAAGACCTAACTGTCAAACTCGGAATGGACATTACAGTTCAGTAAATGTGAATATTTAGAAGAAAAATACCAGTTACTGCAAAAGTCATGTAGGCATACTTTATTATTAATCCAGCACAAAGCAGTTCTTCTAAGTTTCTCACATAAAAGACTAAAGCTTGCTTACAGTACTACATCTTCTATCATTCAAGCATCATTATTACCTATCAGGGAGATTGGCTAGATGACCTAATGGGTCTTTACCAAGCCTAACTTCTACAAAAGAAAATCATTCATGCCAGCAAGAACATGGTTCGCTACATCTTAGGCTTGATCCTGTAGCCTTCATTCAGGCAAAACTCCCACTGACTTAGAAGAGAGGTTTTCCAGATCAAGACATCCAGGATTAGGCCCTTTTTGTTTTTTATTTTATTTTTAAAAAAGCATCCATGTAGGATATATGGAAAATATTCTATAGAATTAAAAAAATATAATGACGTGCTTCACTTGCATTGAAGGAATCAGGGAATGTAAACACCATAGTGGCCCACATCTTCACAATATCCATGAGAAAGTGTCAACTGCAAGTAATCTGTGTGCGCTTATTTCTCAACGTATGCTTCTGAGGGTGTTTTGTGTATACCTTTACCTCCACATCCACACACATATGTACACCCTTAATATACATAAAGGTGTGATAAAATGCACTAAAGGCAGTTGCTTGCCTGTCTTGACACTTAAATCTGCAAGTGGCAGCAAACTGGCTTTTACATGATACTAATTAGACTGCATGTGAGCAGCAGGACACGAATATCGCTGTGGGCAAGAGAGTGTTGTTGCTGGTTCTACAAGTGTGGAGTCATCCCACTTACGCACATCATAAAATCTACCTGCATGAAGGGCTGGAAAAGCAGGTGACCAAAGTATTTCTTGGTGGGCCATGTGTGAAATTTGAGTTGAATGATTCAAAGGCTGTAGATTGTCCTCAGAGGAGCCTTTTGACAACCTGGAGGACCGTGTAGGAAAGTTTACCTTCAAAGTGCACTTTCTAAGAATGGAATGTTCTTGACAGGGAAATGATCAGAGGCAATCCTGGACTTTTTTGCTTGTTGAATAGGAAAAATGTTTTCATCTTCAGGCAGTGCTTCACCCTGACAAATGTGAGTTCAGTTATTATTGGGTTTTAGTATTACAGAAGATTCTTTAGAAACAAACATGATAGCACACACATACACATACACTCAGATATTTACAGCCTTTCTAGAAAAACAACCCCCTACCTTAGTACTTACTACCTATCATTTTCCTTTTTTTCTTTTTTTTTTTAGTATTTAAATTCTTTAAACCAGCTACATTAAATACCAATGTGTACTGTACCACCCCACACCAACCCACATCCCCCCCAAAAAACAGCAAGTATTTTAAAAGTTTGTTTGCTTGTTTGTTTGTTTTTATGATTGTTAAAATCTCCTGCTTGAGACTATTAAGTACCACCTCCACTGGAACAAGATCAGCACTGACTGCATCTTCCAATGCACGTCGTTTCATAGTTGAGCAAGTACTGCAGCTAGAAGCTTAGATCTCCAGGTCATCGGGTCGAGGCCTACTGCTGGCTCGGCTGCTGGCTCTGCTGGGAGGCCTCTGGTCAACAATGGTGAGGGGTTGCAGCTCGTGTCCTGACGCCAGTTTTTTAGTGTTCTGGTGCTCATCGGAGAAGTCGAAGGGCTGGGCATGCGAGTTGGAGATGGTGCTGCCAGCCTGGCCCATTCTGTTCTGCTCTGCGCTGTAGTTGGCCCAGTTTTGCTCACTGGCTTGCTTATTGTAGTTACGACAGGAGGAATTGTTCCTGTCTCCAGTAACGAGCTTGTACCCCGGGGGAGACATGGGAGACAAGGGGGCGGTCGGTGAGGAGCAGCCATTGTAATAAGCATATTTGGGGGAGCCACAGTCCTTGGAAGGGCTTATGGCACCGCTGTGGGAGTAGGGGTCAGTTTTCCCTTTCACACGATCCTTGACACCCTTGAAGAACACATAGAAAAGCTCGATGATGTTCAAGGCAAGAGACACCAAGGACACGACCAGCATGAAGAGGATGAAGATGGTTTTCTCGGTTGGACGGGAGAGGAAACAGTCCACTCTGTGTGGGCATGGATCTCGCTCACAGGTGTAGATGGCATTCAGGCTAAACCCATAAATGTACCACTGTATCAGCAAGAAAGCCACCTCGAAGACAGATTTAAACAGGATGCTGATGATATAAGTACGGAGCAGTCCCCCACGCATCTTCACTTTGCCATGCTCTTCGATCCCATACTTGAATTTCTTAATTTCTATTTGCTTGAGGTGCATATCCACATTCACACCATCATTTTGGACCACCTTGAGCTCTTCTTCTCTTTTGTTCAGCTTCTCTTCTTTCCTCATTACGTAGAACACATGTGCCAGGTACAAAAGGGTAGGTACAGACACAAATATGATCTGCAGAACCCAAAAGCGTACATGGGAGATGGGGAAGGACTTGTCATAGCAGACATTCTCACAACCAGGCTGTTGAGTGTTGCACCGGAAAGCAGACTGTTCATCTCCCCAAGCAGATTCAACTGCTGTCCCCAGTAGCAGGATTCGGAAAATAAAGAGGACAGACAGCCACACTTTCCCTCCTGCAGTAGAATAGGCTTGAACCTTGTCAAGAAGTTTTCCCAAGGCACTCCAATCACCCATCTTCACAGGATGCTGGCTAAAGAAGGACACACAGAAAAAAAAATAGTGATGGTTAAGACAGAGCTTTAATACCTTTGATACTCTGAATCACAGATCAGTGCTAATAGAGCAGTGATGTCAGCTTTGGTTTAATTCATGTGTTTTACACGACCTGAAGAGAAACCAGAGTTTCAGTTAGCCTGCAGATGGAGTGGGAAGTCAGGGAAGCTGAAAAGAGAAAGTAACATATAACGTCTCAGAGCACAATGAAAAAAGAGGTTTCTAATTTCACTCCGGTTTTCAAGAAGTGCATGACAACCCTCTGCTGCCACTGTGGTTGGCTCACCTTCTTTGGTGGCAGCTTCAGTTCAATGATCTCCACCTGCCTCAGGTAGAGAACAGCTGTGACACACTGCTGAAGCAGGGTGTAGAAGTACTTAGTGGCATTGCCTGAATATGCTAGGAATAAATGCAAGATTTCTCTCTTTCAGTGTGGATCATTCATGCAAATATTTATGCTCACTCTTTAAGAGAATAAGAAAGCAAACCATAATATAACCTAAATACAAAAGGTTATACTAAGTTAATGTTAGGGTTGGATACCTAAAAATTTATCATTGCAAAATGTGTGCTAGTTCTCCTACAGTAACATTAAACTGAGCTTTTGCATATCACTACATTGTGTGTAATACAGTTAAGAGTATAGTTCCTAATGATGCCAAGTTTATACTATAATCAACTTCAGAAAAAGCTTGCTATCTAAATAAAGTTTATACATTAGTATTTGCAGCACAAAGAACACAGTAAGTACTCTTTACCTATAGTTCTATGAAGAAACCAAAAACAGTAAATACATGAAGCAGAGCTAAGCTCATGTTACCCGTATTGGAGGAACTGGTTTCCTGTTTATCTGTGGCTTGCTTAATTTATTGTAGTTTCAACTTTGTATTTGCATCTTTCTGTATTTAAATTCCTTCACTTTGTTTTGAAAGGAAAAAAATATTTAGCAAGAAAAAAAGGTAAATGAGCTCTTTCTGTTTTTATGGCAACTGCTGGCGTGCAGTTTGCATTCCAAGTGTTGAACACTGCAAGTTTAAATTGTGTCTCTCGACTCAAGTTTTGAAGTGCATGTTTCTGGGACACAGACAGCTTCTCAGAGATATCTGGAAATACACAGTATGACATAAAAGAAATGAAATGGTTTACTTGATGTTCCAGATTCCTAGGAAAAAACAAAGTTCACTATAGGATTTTTATCGACTAGAGAATGGTAACCTTATCTGCATAAAAACTTACATTTTAGCTTGCCCCACGTGAACAAGCGTGTGAAATCGGGCACTTAAAAGGAAAAATAATCACAAAGTTTCCCTTTTAAAATAGATGCTGCTGGGTATAGATATTTATTCCGTGTGTGCTGAGTAATCCCTTCCTGGTATTAATAGTTTTGATAATGTCCAAATGATTTCCTTCCCATCACATCACGGATATATTCCCTAGCGAAGGTAATTTACAGAAAAAGCCCTTTTTGGATAATTCATAAAATAGGAAATTCTAGCACAAGGAGATTTTCTTTCAAGAAGCACTGAGTCACTGGAAACACAAGATTATACGTCTGGCAAATTCAATCATAACAATAGATGCCAAATAAAAACACACCGTTCCTGCCATCGGAAAGAGTCCGAGAGAGTAATGGGAGACAAGTGTTTCAGGTCCTTGCTCCAATAGCTCCGAGATACCTATTATCTTTGAACCCCTGAAAAATATCCCAGGGCCATTTCCTCAGTCCGCTTAGTCAGCTTGCTCTGAAGTTTACCTACTGCAGCGTGCAGACCCTTCCTCATGTAATTAGTTCTTCGCATGAATGAAGCCCCATCAAAGGATCAGGCCTGCTTCAGACTTTTAACACAGCATGTTTTATCTCTGACATCCCTTCAGCCATCCCCAGCTTTAGTTCTTCCCAGGAAAAGCTCGTTTGTCTTTATGGGCTCAGGGTGGTAGAGAAGGAGCACGGGTACACAAGCGCGGAGGTCTCTGGAAAGGCTGGAATGAAATGTGAGCGTGTTCCTCCTCAGGCTGGGATTGTTAAAACAGAGAACAGCCTGTAACTCTACAACACATGAAGTTTGTTTTAAAGGCAAGCTATTTGCTCCATGTCCTAGAAGTGGAAGTGGACAGAAGGAGCCTTTTTCAAGTGACAGCTTCTTGATTTAATTAGTTGGCTTTCCAATGATTTGAAACTACTGCATTAACAGACTTTCCTCAGACTTAATGTATTTTTTTACTGTCTAAATGTTATTTCAGATTGAAAGTTTGATTAAGAAAACAGAGGACGTGTTATTTCTAGGCAGTGATGTGTTGTTTGTTTTTTAATTACGCTTCACTCTGGTCCATTAATGCAACGTGATTTACTTCAGTTTTGACCTACTTAATCGCACACCTGCAATATTTTGAGAATTTACTACCTATTTTTTAATTTGCTTCAGCACGCAAAATTGCTAAGTTTCATTTATGTCCTCTGGCAATATAAACTCCAGGAGGAAACATTCCATGCTTGAATTACTCATACATAGTTTTGAAAAGCAACTTTTTTTTAAAGAGATCAGTTACACGCTAGCCTTTGCCAGTGATAAAAAACCCCACATCAGTTCAAAACATTGTACTGTTAATCAGATAACCTTGTGGTGGCACAAATTTATTATTCCTTTACTTAAGTGGATTCTATTGCTTTATGAAACACAGTACTTTGTTTTGTTGTAGAGAAAATTAATTCATCGGATCTAACTTGTTTACTTTCAGGGCACTGAAAGACCATTTTTATTAAGTATATTCTAGCTTTATAAGTAGTTTAAAATGGATGGCAGATAACCTTTAAAAATAGTTCTTCAGCATTCTGGACTTAAACTTCTTTTAACACTTCCAAACACCTTAAATGAGTCCACCGAATAACACAGGTTGACTTGATCAATTGATACAATTTCAGTACTTCAGGAATTTAAGTATATGTCTGGTGATGAGTACGTGCGTTTCATGAGTTCTTACTGATGATTACTTTACAGGATTATAACTTTTTTCTGAGACAAACTAATGCTGGCCTAGGAAACTCTTTAAAAGGTGGATTTTTTCCAGGTCCAACTGTGTGCAGGTGAAGATAGGAAAAAAAAGCCATAGAGCAGCAGGAGATATGACAGCATTCATCTCCACGGGTTTTGGATGACGACATATATAAGAAATTTGATTTGTAAGCCACAATTAAGAAATTCTAGAACTATTTTTTATGGACGGCATTCGTCATGTCATCTGGTTCATATTTTCCAGGAAGAATAATGCAAACTCAGTGCTGTGGTAACATGCCCAGGTCTGACTACAATGTAAGAAGGTCTACATGCTGGTGGATGGAAGAGCAGTAAGGGTTAGAGTGGCATCTAAAATGGGATTGTGCAGCTGAAGCAGTTGGGAAACAGGCCAAAGTTTTGGTTTTCCAACCTTTCCTACCTTTTTATGTGTGCTCTCACACACACACATAAATAGCCAACAAAAGAGAAGATTCTGGACCTTGAATATCAACCAGCTTGAGTATTTCCCCAAAGCAACCAGCAATGCAGAGAAAGCTGCTGAGATGTACAACTGATGGGATTTGGGTAGGTTAGAATATGGAAGGCTAGTTTTCTGAAATGTTACAAAAACCTGGGAAGGTGTAGTTCATTTGTAGGTCTGCAGATGAGCTTCAAGTTCATTTCATCCACTGGACAAAGATTACGCACTAAATGGTTGCAGTAACTCGAGTTTAAAGTGTCACAACTGTGTGTTTCTTTCATCATCTGCTAGTTTTGCTGGTGGTCAGCCACTAGTGGATCTACCCCATAGCCTTTGGCTCTCCCGTGTTGTACCCTCTCCACCTAATTTAGTTCTAAAGTACAGCTGCAAAAGCAACTGTAAGCACTTTCTTAGACATTCTCTAGTTGTACAAGTCAGGTCTATACTCTGTGTTATTACCCAGATTCATCCCTCTTCTGACTCACTTTGGAATTAAGAGAAGAAACACTGAATTCCCCGCAGGGGCCTGGGGTCCTCTGATGCTCCTGCTTGTGGATTTTAAGATCTGGATTTCTAAAACGTATGTGTGGCATAAACAACAGAACAGGTGCCTCCATGTGAGATAAATTCAGTGGGTAACATGGTGGGGGAGACACCAGAGACCGAGGGAAAGAGATCAATTTATCTGATGAAACAGATATATTGCTCAATGTCATCTAACCTTCCTCATGCCCACAGGAATCCTTGGCCTAAACTGACATTCATTTTGGAGACAAATAAAATTAATCTTTTGGGCTTGCATAATATGAAGGCTGAGATAACCTTACAGTGTTGAATCTGTTTGTGCTCCTGAGTGCAGAAGCATTCAGATTTATGTCGCAAATCAAATCCCTTGCGTCCCTCTCTTCCCTCTGCTGAACCCAGCCTGCTGCTCACCCTTCTCCCATTTGTATGCTTGTTAGGTATCATGGGTCAGTGCCAGCGTTTGGCTTTGAAGTTTCTGAAGGAAACACTTCAGTAAACATCCCAAAGACTAGAGGCTTAAATTCTGCAGCATAGTGTGCTGTCCAGATGTTAAAAATGGCAGGATGAAAACTTCACGCAAGTCCTCCAACTTGCTCCCTGTGCGCACATGCACACGCACACACAGAGAAGTCAGACACAAGGTGTCTGTAGCCCATTTTTGTCCCCGTTACCAGGGGTTTTCATCGTAAATCTCACATATGAAAATCAAAAGGAACTCCTCAGACAAAATATGCCACTGGATGAGGCTCGCTGGTTATCTCAAGGCAAAATGTGAGGACACACATAAGCACACAATATTCTTGTTTAAGAGGAGAATGTGTTACTCGATAAGATAGACTCTGTGCTTCGTCTGTCTTTCAGATGAAGGTTCTTTTTCCTGCCTCCTCGTGTTGCGCTCTAACTCCTGGCAAGCAGCAGGCAACAACTGCTATAAGGAATCACTCCAAGTCTTGCAACGTAAAAAGCTTTTTAGTTCTCCAGGAGATGCTGCTCAAGCATTTTTTCCTCCACTTTTTGGTATTTAAGCCTTCAAGGTAATATAAAGGGAATGTGTCATATTGGGATTATGACACATATTGTGGATATTCTTGCACAGTTCTTTGTACACAACTTTCTTTTATATCTACCCAAGACTTTCACAGACTTTGCCAACGTGGTAAGGCATATCATGATATCTCACATTCCTTCTCTAAAATCCCTCACTGAGGTTGCTAAAACAGAGTAACTATATACAAGCCAGGTTAAAAACCCATAACCCACGTCTGGATTTTATCACATCATTTTAAAAGAAAAGGGGAAAACTTATCAGGAAGACCACGTGAAAGTCACCACGTTAGTAGCTGCAGCATTTAACAAAGCACCTAATTAAGAAACTTTCTCTGCACAAACTATTAGGCATCAATCAGGATTTCCATATGAAAGCAAAATGTGTGGGGCAGAAATGGGATGCACTCAGGACAAGGTCTCCCTGTTAACCAACTTCTGATGCGATTTCGGTCCCACAGAGGAGAATGAAGCGCACCTCAATTTTTTTCTTTAAAGGAGCTCATTTAGTCTGAGACAAGTACAGAGAGGAGTGATTTCACCCAAACACTAGCAACAAGTCTGCAAGTCAGCCCTGCAGTTACAACTTCACCGCAGTTTCTCCTTCACTGGCACAAGGTAAGAAGTTGTAAAAGTGTAATATTTGAAGAACTGTATAGAAATATGACAAAACAAAGCAAAGAATTTCTACAAGTTTGATCTTAGCACTTTAAGAGAACGTGAGCTTTTATAGATGTATATTTTTAAACTAGTTCAACCATCGGCGCAATAACACAAAATTCTCAGGGAGAAAAAAAGGTCTTTTCAGAAAAAGTGATACACAAAAAGATAAAAAAGGAAAACTTTCAACTTACCCTTGCTGCTCAGCAGTGAAACTGGATCAGAATACTTCTTTGGAGGGTTAAAGTAAAATGGAAGAGCACGTTCAGGCACTCAGACCTGTCTATTTAAACTTTAAAAGTCTACTGCTGTTTTCTATTTTTCATCCTTCCTTCCCCACTAATGAAAGAAAAGTGCTGATACCTCGTAAAAGTTTTTTCTAACTTGGAACACTGGGAGAGCTTTTAACAAGTTTTCAAGCCTCTGACTGTGAAAGAGGAGGGGAAAAGGAGGGGTAGCAGCCCAGGAGGAGGGGCGCTCTGCAAATGGAGAGGAGGAAGGTGGGGGAGGAGGGAAAGAACTGAAGGCACAGCAAAAACCAGCCAGGGGAAAAGGAGAGAGCCAAGGGATGAGAGTCCACTCCTGCTGATGTAGCAAAACAAATACAAGGGCAGTCAGCAGCCACCCCTCCCCCCNGGTCACTGAGGGCACCTGGGTGGCACTTGATCCAGAGCTAGGCTTGCCTGGGACAGATGAAACAACTCAGCTCGCTGCTGTGCACCAGGAGTTTTGCTACAGGGAAAGGGAAAAATGCATGAAAGGGATTAATGGGTAACCAGCGTGAACCTACTGGATGCTGGGGCTGGACCGCAGAGCTGCTGTCTCCGTGTTGTCTTTGCCACCATGTAGGAGAGGAAGCCCTCTCAAGCCCTCTCTACTGTTTGTTGTGAACCCAGCTTTGTTTACTTAGGTCTATTTCCTTTACGTGCACACATGAAAGTACACACCAGGAGCAGCGTGTTTGTTTCTACAGGAGATACCCATCACACTTTTTTTTTTATTATTATTTGCGTGTGTATGTGTGTGTGCGCGCGCGCGTGTATCCATCCCATGGGAGAAATGAAGAAATGATCTCACATTCCAGGAAACTCTTTCCAGGAAACTTCAGAAAGCATAGGACAGAGAAACAGTCTTCAATAGTGAGAAGAAATGCTCCTGATAATTTTTGAGCACATTGTACAGAATAAAAGCATCCTCCGAAACTGATCTATTCAATTAGAACAAACTAGTTTGGCTTTGCTCCTGACCAGTCCCTGATTAAACGCTCCTTGAAAAATGTAGAACAGAGATTAGTTTATTTCTCTGTAGGAATTGGTCTCGTACTTGTTTGTGTCAAGGGGTATTAGCTCCTCTGTGGGGCTGCTTAAGAGCTGCTCTAGAACTGTTCGTGGTTAGATAGTTCTCAATGAAGTTTCACGTTTTGGGTTGTACCAGCCTCATGTGGGTTTCAATTCATGTTATTCTCATGGGCTATTTCTGGGTTCACTAGTGTGGATGAGCATTTTTTGCTCTTTAAAGGCTATAAAGGAGGGGAGAAGTCTAGTAACAGCCATAGAAACATTCCCAAGTAAAGGTCCTTTTTACAGTTTCTTCTTGAAATAATGAATGTTACACTCTACAACACAATCTAGACATTATTGCTTATTTCTCACAGCCCTTACCTACTGCTTTTCACCTAGAAGTCACGGGAGAAGAGAACTAAGTCAAGATCTTTGTAGAAAGATACTCAGTGGGGAGCTTTGAAGCTCGGGAACAAACACACAGTCCTGGTCCTTGCTCTGGAGCTTTTTGTAGCAGACCACACTGCCTCCTGTTTGAGAAAAAGAGCTAGGACACTACAACTGTACACCTTCCATTCTCCTTCCTCTGGCTACAGAGACAGCTGATTTCCCTAGCTTGCCCCCTTTCCTTTGATACTAGCTGTTAAGTTTTGACAGCTTTTTTAGCTTTTACAGTTGTCCAAGCCATATGGCAAAAAGAAAGTTTTTCTTCACATTCTCTGAGTGTTGTTTTAAGGTTGCTTTTTCTCTTCACAGTAAGGGAGAAATGGAGCTTTGTGCTTAACAGGCTGTGGGCCCTTTTTCTTGAGAATGAAAAAATTGTAATAGACAAATGATAGCATTTCACTGCCTTCATGACAATGGCATGGACAGTGAGCAGAGTGCACATAATGCTGCTGCTATTGCCCCATAAAACACTGGTTATTCCAGAGCAAAGTACAAAACGCCACTAACATGGCTAACGTGTGTGCTGATGCTGAGACAATGAGGAGCTTTGGGATGTCGTATGTGTTGGTCCTGAAAAAGCTGCCCCTTAGGAAAGCAGAATTTTGCCAGGAAAAACCTTGAATTATAGCATGCTAAAATACAATGCTATCATTCCCTGTCAAAGCCGGCAGGATCACAGCGTCCAGCTTGCCCAGTCTTGCATTTTTCTGTGTATCTTCCTGTATAGGCTTTGAAATTTTTCAAACATTCTGTTTTTAAAAGAAGGACCGAGAACTATTTCTCCACCTAAATAAACAAACAGTATTTGAGAGAAGCCCAAGACTCCTAAAATCCACTTTGGAAAACTAAAATGTATATGTTAGTAACAAGGGAAGAATAATTTTGCAGCAATAGTAAACATAACACTTGGCTTTGCTACAGCATTATCCACATGAAATGGGGAATTTTCTCAAGTCTCCACCATGATACTGTGTAGAATTAGGAAGAACTATTAATAGTCCTGATAAAAATGCCTTGGAAATGTCTCTTAGAGTTTGGAAATATGTCTCCATGATCATGTTTCACAGTCTATTACCAGAACATATTCAGCTTCAGATGATGCAATGATCTACCGTTTCACAAGGTTACCAGAAAGTCTCACACTCATTTGCATCACAATGGAAATAAGCTTTTCAGATTGAAAAAACATCTTCACGCACAACCCCTCTTCAGCTGAGGCTGTGTTCAACAGGAAAGCACAGGGGCGTCAGACCTGAGATATTTGCAAGTCTGTTCTTAATTACGGACTAAGAGACGGTTAAGAAGATCACAGTTGAATTTGAAGCCTTGTATTGTGGAACACAGACTCTTTTTCTGCGATAGGAATGAAGATTTTGGGGCCCAGAGCTCTCTGGGACCTATTTTCCCATCTATTGACATTTTGCCTTTTGGAGCAAACAGGGTTGTCTTGTGAAACAGTCTTTCAGCATGGCAGTGCTAGGACTCCAGAACCTGTTTGTCTCTGGTTTGGCAGGCTACAGCACAACCTGTAAGTGCACGTTCGCACTGCGACCCAAACGCAGTGCTGGAGCCCAGGCTCCATCAAGTGCATATCTGGGACTGAACCTCGGGGTGACTTCCACAGGATTTCTGTCCACTCGCTGCTGAATTCTCAGCTGAATCAGTGAAATAGTTCAGAGCCCATAGTACTGCTGCTGCTTTTCTACACAGACTTACCAAAGGGAACCCTAAATTGGATTATTTAGTATTTCCAGCCTTTGACACAGATTCATGGTTAATACAGAACTCAGTCCACTGTTTTCTTTCTATTTATTAGCCGAACACAAGTACAGAATTCTATACAGAAACTTTTTCCTCATATTGCCTCCAAATACTCCTTCAAAAATATTTCAGTAACCTGATTCGCCAGGAAAGTCCCAGTGAATATTTCATTTGGAAGGCTCTCCAGTCCTTTGACCATTACAGAATTTCCCACTGATACCAGTGGGGTTCATGGTCTACTCCCAGTTAAGCATGTCTGTGATTTAGGGAGCTCTTAAGACAAATAGCATGTCTTCACTTATTTTCAATTTGTTTGCAAAATTCACTTCCCAGTACTCCCAAGCACAGCACTGTTATCGTCCCATGCAATTTGGGAGCAGAGTCCATGGACCAAGTAAACGGAGCTGAATATACAGTAGACTGAGAGGAATATACACATGCAATACATATTTTCTTGGGTGCTTTTCAAGGCAGCTGTGCAGTCACCCACGTCCCTGGATGGCACGTAAGCTTCGGCACGTTTTCACCGATATCCTTTCTCACACATTTGGCTTTAAAGACAGGCTTGTGAATAATGCGTGGCCCTGTTTCATGTCCTATTGAGGTAAAGCTTCTCAAAACGTCCAAGGAACAATAATGCGGTATTTCTTGATTACTCAAGCACATAAATGTGCAGACTAATGATTTTTTTTTTTTTTTTAAAGCAGCCAGTGGTTTTCGCTTGTTTAAGGAATTTACATCACGTAGAAATATTACACAGCTTTGAAGTTCCTGGCCACAGCGCTTGCACGTTCTCTCAGCCGGGGTGACTGGGCTGGAGCCCACTGGAAGCTCCTGCACCCAGCGCTCTCGGGTCTGCAAAACTCAGCCTCCCTCCCAACGAGTTTCAAAGGGTCATCGCTTGTTCAAAGCAAAGGCAATTAAAGCCAATTGTCATCCCTCGGGGCGGTAGCTGTTCCCACTTGGGTGGCACAGCACACAGCATATAAGAGAATATTTTCTGTTAATCGTAAGGACAGTAATAACAAAAAGTAGGATAATCACAAGACTGTCTCGTAGTGAGCACACTTGCCATTCCTTGTTGAAACCGGTCTCTCAGATTCATTTGCTACAGGGCTATTAAAGCTAGATATTCCCCAGGGGAAAAGGAGGCTTAGTCAGCCCAAGATAGATTCTGCTCTTACTGATCTGCCTGCAAAAGAAAAAAAACTGCTATTTTTAAAAGAGGCCCTGTGGAAACACATCAAGACCTAAGCACTGCAGATCAAAGCATGGTGAAGTTCTCCATGACAGATGCCATCAGGTCAGAGCCCAGGCTAGCAAATAGTCACTATTCTCCGGAAATATTTTGAACTGTTGCACAGTCATCTGTCTAGAATTTCAGAGTGTTTTATAAATATCAACATAGCACAAGTTACATTATATTAACCTCTTTTATGGAGATGGAAATTTGTCATGGAGAATATCAGCAGCTCTTCTGAGTCATAGACGGCTCATGGCAAAACCAGGATGAGGAGCAAAATTTCTTAATACCAGGCTCCATCCTTTAAGCCCCAAATTATTCTGTCTTATTTTCTAGTTGCTTTTTGAAATTTCAGCTAGCAGTGAAAACAGCTAAATGGGTGTTTCCTTTTAAAATTGATGAGGATCGCAGAGAAGGAAAATACAGTGTTCAAAGTTTGGGGTGATTGTTGCCTTTCTGGTCTCTGTGCTGGTCGGTGCCTGCCACTTCATACCCCCAAGATCTTACCCCAGCTTGTTCATGGTGGTACTCAGCTTGCTCACTCCCCCATGCTACATTTAGAAATACGAATTCACTCCTGGCTCACTGATGGACAGAAAGGGAGAAAGGTAATACATGGAGGCTGTGCCAAGGAACTTCTAAACCTCATTACAGACAGCTTAAACACCAAAAAAAGTTGGTCTCAAAAGGATTTATACCAACATTGTAACTGATTCCAATCTCTATCTCTTCTGAGCTAGCTGCCCCTCTAGAAAGACACTAGAAAACCATTCAAACAAAGAATGAAGGAGTTCAGAGATCCTTATGAATTTGGCTCCACCTTCTGTACACAGTGAAAATAAACATGAATTAAATTGGAGCTTGAAAGTCAGTTAAGCTTTTTGTTTATTTTATTTTCCATTTCATTTTCAAAAATCCTGCACCGAGATGGTCTCATGGTATTTTGTGAGCTTTTATTTCTCTATATTGCTGGTGAGGTTTTCTAGTCATTTGGTTCCAAAGAATGGGAGTTTTTAAAACAAATATGGCCATTTCAGGTTTTCAAACCCTAGAGTAACATCGTGTGAAATTAACACAGTCTTTCACAAAACAGTCTTTAAATTTCTTCAGGGGGTATTGCAATGACTGAATACATTAGCAATGAAATAAAACAAAATTTCAGAATATGTATTGACACCATCTGCTGCTTACTCTGATGGGTAATCTCACTGAATCCAATACATCTGCACACATTAAGTACTACCCAGCAATGGAAAAAAAGGCTACACAGCCAAACTCCAAAATAGAAACCTGCACAAATAAAAGAAAACCAGAACAGGTAACCCCCCCAAATTCCTACCAAGTTGAAGATACCCTTATTGAAGATACCAAGTTGAAAGACCTTTATTGATGAAAACATTTTATTACCAAACAGAAAATCAGCTGTGCAATAATTGTTGTGCTTTGGATGTTTAGAAAAAGTGAGTGGGTTTGACATAATTCTAATACTTTTTATCCAGGCTTTACAAACAGCAACTGCCTTTCTGTGGTAGTCTTTGAAATCTTGTAGAACTTGATGAGTTTTCCACATGTGGCTGAACTGAGGGACAGAAAGTTTGGCTACTTTGGCCATGTCAGAAAAGCAAAGGGGAAACGGGTGAGTTCCCCTCAAGAAATCTCGCCTTTTCCATCCTGTTCTCAAAATATCCTCAGGTTTTATTTCATTTTGATTTTTGATCTTCTCATTTAAATCATTCCAGAGTTTCACTCAGCATTTGAATGAATTTGGTAATGGGAGGCACTGCATTTTAGTCACAGAGCAATATTTTTACATTTAGTTAGGCAATATCATTGGTTACAGTGAATTAAATTGAACTGCTTCAATACTTTAAATAAGCATTGAAGTCTAGCCAAAAGTACTTTTTATCCAGAAAATCAGAAGGAACATTTTATTTACGTAGGTCTACAAATTGTTTAATATTTGGAAATAAGTCCCTTTTTTCTACCACTTTCCACATAGAAACAGAACTAGAATCAATTATTTAAACACCCTCATTTATTACTCCATACATTTGAATAAGATTTTTTTAATCACATTATTTAATTTTTTTTATTCATCACAAGGTTAGAGAACGCTTGTGGGCAGCCTTCTCCTGTAGACACAATCATTTTTAGACTGACATGTGGGTTCATTCACATTCAGCTGAGTGACTGTGTTCACTCACTTGCAGACAGCCCATGCTGGTCATTTTAGAGTCTTCTCCCCACATGACTGTCATGGAAACAAAGAGGATCAGCTTTCCTCTCTGGTTTTTTGGCTGCAGACAAGAGAAATGTAACATCACCTAAGAGAACGGGCCCGACGTATGCTATTTCAAAAGATTTCTGAAAGACAGAGGCAGGGTGCTTGAGATGTTCCTGGCTGAAAGGCAGAGGCACACTCACTGGGTTTCTTGAGAGCATCACAGGGATGTTTGAGGACATGAACATTTCAAGGGTTCCCTCTCATTTTCCCTATACCACTCTGTTGCCATTTGCTGTCCAGCTGCTTATATGTTGGCCAGAGTCATCTGAGGAGCATAATTGCTTCTTTCTTTTGGCAGTCTGCAGGATTAACTGTCTTGTAGAAATGAAAGGGTCTGCAAAGAACTGAACATCAAGAAATTTTACATAAACCAAGTAAAAATTATTAATAGGGTTGACTGCTGGTAAAAACACAAATTGATTAAAAATATACTACTAATTAAGGAGTTCCCATAAGAACAACTTTGGGAAAACAACTGGAAAATTAATCTACTGGAATTAGCAGTTTCTGTTATAAAATTTTCCCAGAAAGGGATCTTCCAGTATAATCCATGAGCCCTTTTCCCAGGCAGTAAAGAACATCATGTCCAGTAGTCTGTTTTGAATTGAAATGTATGTACATTAATTTTTCTCAGAAACTTTAAAATTAACTGAAAAAAAAAGTAGCCAAGTTACACAGTGTATCAGTAATTTAATGACATGTACAAATGAGGCATAAAGAACATAAATATCCCTGACTTCCCTGGCTGGGAACTGCTCATTAGCTATTGCTAGCACTGTTCAGAAAATGTGAACGGTGCATGAGGGAATACATCACATAAGAGGGAACAATGTCTTTCAGCTATTAAACTTTAATACAAACTACATTATATCAAAAGCATGCTAAAAGCATACAGAATAAAATCAGTTCAATAAAGTGAGAAAAATTAGCCATAATGTATCGAGCATTAAACTAAGGGTTAACTTTTACAGGTCAACTTTGAACAATAAAAGCCAGCAGCTTTACAACTTTCTGAGGCTGCATTCAAAAGAAACAACTTTCAATTACCTGCCCTCAAAACTAACACTGGCATATTATCCATGAGCATAGTTCTTGTAAACTTGATCACAATAAAACCCAAAATGAGAACCAATAAACTCAGACTATTCCATGTTTACAGAATATTTTCAGAAGATAGGAAGGTAAGAATTAATTCAGTGTTCTCACAGTCAATCAAGGTTTTATCTTGCAAATTATTCTGTCTAAAATCTAAGTAAAAATTGGTAGGCAAAGCCAATAAGATGTTATCATCTCCTATAAAAAAAAAAAAAAGCATCCTCATATGAGTGCTTTTTAAGGGTGATTTCAGGTAAGCATTGAGGATGAGAACGAAGACAGAATTTAGGTCCTACTACACACATGGGGAACTGAGGCACACAGGTTCTAATTTCTGGCCCAGCAGCCTTCCCGCAGTGATTACCAAGCTCTGGCAAAGCGTGATCTCCTGCAAAGCTCAGGCAGCACCCGCGATGCTCTCAGCATGCCCACAACCACTCCACATTGTGCTGCCTGGAGCCCCCTTCCCATCCTTGCTCCAGCCAAAATCCCCGAGAAACCAGACGTCCCCCCACCTCCCTCCCTCTCTCCCTCGAGGCCCCATTTTGCTGCATATTATCCGAAGCAGCCCAGGACGGGCTGCCATGTGGGGCTTCCCATGCCACGCGCTTCTGCCTGGCTGAGGCCACTTGCAATTCTACTCCTGACGCTGCTGAGGTTTTTGCTAATTATTTAGTGATCAGAACACTTGCCCCCAAAGTGGTAAACTTGCTTGCAAGCCCTGCTGAGACTGTAAAGTTCAAAAGAGTATCTTTAGCTTTCCAAGCCACTGCTTTAATTAGCGAGACAAAGGACAACTGAAGGAAAACGGATGCATCTTTTATCCCTGTAGAGAAAGCTGCGGTAATTTGCAAAAATGTGGCACTTAGGGACATGGTTTAGTGGTGGACTTAGCAGTGTTAGGTTTATGGTTGAACTCAATGATCTTAAAGGTCTTTCCTAATCTAAATGATTCTATGATTCTATGAAAAAGAATTGAAAAGTTCATTAACCTGAGAAATAATTCATAAAAAAAAAATGTGAGAATATTTGCAGAATACAAACAGGCTTCTGTTTGGACCAGCACTTGAGCCCTCAGCTGTGTAGCTCAACCTCCCAATTTTATTCCTTTTTTCTCTGAGCGTGCCCAGAAACTCCAGGAGTGGAATGACATCTCTCCCCAGGGAACCTGAGCTCCCTCCTTCATGCAGAGAAGGACAAGCCAAAGAAACTCTGTCTAATGACTGAGAGATGGTATTGTATAACTGCTACTAGCAGTTTAATGCCACGCAGAGAAGCAATCCCTGTGGAAGAAACAAGATTCTGACTTCTCTTTACCCCACCAAACACTCNNTCACTTCTCTTTCCCCCACCAAACACTCAAGCCACTAAAGCAGAAAGTGAGGTTTTCACCCTGCAAGTGTCCTTTTTTCCCACTGTTTTCATTAAATCTCAATTTCAGTGCAGAAGCTCACANATATACATGTTTTGAAGCTCTATGTCAGGAATGTATTTTGTGGTTGGTACAAAATTCACACAGTAACAGTTTGCCAATGTAGTTTTACAATCGTGTGAAAATATTGCTCTTTTTCAATTTTTTTTTTTAACATCTTAAAAAAAAAAAAAGTGAAACAGTAGGTTTCCTCTCTTACCTATGTCACAAAAGGCTTAGAAGAGAAAAGCTGACTGCCCATCCCTCTGTTCATACAGAAGAACATGCACATTTT
>VYZV01027766.1:1917-41804 GCA_013401275.1 Pandion haliaetus | reverse complement strand
CCCAAAAAAAAAAAAAAAAAAAGGTTCACGAATGCAAGAATTAACTATAAATGTTTAAAAATGTCACCTGGACAACTGCAGTGTTTGCTTCACTATCTATCAGCTTGGAACATCTGCAAAATCAATCACCTTTCACCAAAAGCAAGGACATCTCAGAAGGTCATCCTTATTTTTCCTCTTGTACCAGGATTTCTGCACCACATATGAAATACAAAATGTACATAGTGTAGTGATTTGGCTAGGACCCCAGAGTTTTCAAGGTCTATTAGTACAATTAATTAATTGTCATTAATTGTCTTCCAGGTTCTTTACTATCATTCATATTACTCTATTAAAATGTTCTGGCTTTTCTGGGAGCAATATGTCGTATCCTTTTGTCAATAAACCTACAACATAGACATTTTTCATTAAAGGTGTCAGTCATCTGTGTATGAAGTGAGTGATTACCTATAATTGATTTGGTCAACTCCTTCTAGGCAATATGATACAGCAATTGTTTTAACAACAATTTCAATTTCAGGGAACGTATGTCAAGCCTTAACGTTTTTGTCTGGAGATTGCGTTCACCTGCAGTAAAACTGGGTTCTTAGATCACTTGAGATCTAATTATCTCCAGAAGTATTGAAATTCCTTTACAATAAGTTAATATCAATCAATAATGATACCTAAGGACATGCTGCCACTTGATGTCACTTCCAGAAAAGGCACTGTAAGTGTGTGTATGTGTAAGGTAAATAACTATAGGTAGCACATGGAGTCACTGGCAGATGCAAGCAGCAGGAATTAAAACCCTTTCTTATTACTATTTATAGTGTAATCAAATCACAGGCATCCCTCCGCTTGTACTGTAGATACAAGTTAATGTTAAGGGAAACAAATTTGCAAAAAGTCAAGAATATTACTACTTCCATCAGTCTTAAGTTGTTGTCTCAGTCATGCAATGTTGACTGCAATAGCCATACTAAATAGTATATCTAATTAATTTAGACGTTTTCCATCTTTACATGATATTTCCAGGCACAGTTTGATAATTACAAATGTACTCATTGTTCAAAATTATCCATTTAAATGTTTACATTAATGTATTTCAGGAATGCCTCAGGAATGCTCGTGATACTCATCATTCCAGCCCTTGTTTCCAACATGAGTTATTTGTAGGCCACAGTTTGTGTTGCTGTTTTTTCTGCTGCTTGATTGATTTCTTCTTAAACCCACAAGGGACATTCCAGAAGATCATGTGTACTCCTCTAGTTCACCCTTAATAAAAGATATGTACAAAGCCGCATTAATTTGATTCTAATATTTGATTTTCAGCAAAAGTCCCTGATAATAAGGCTTATCCTGTATGACTGTCCTTAAGAAAGTGTAGAATACACTGGTAAAATCTCTTTATAAGGATAAAAAAAAAAAAAAAGCATAATAGGTGCAGTACTTAGGAGGTCAAAATAATCTATTCTCCTCTCTTGGACATAAGCTTTATGACTCCATTGATGCTAATGAAGCAGATATGAATTTTAATTAAAAACACACTTTACAGAAATTGTCCTGCAGAAAGTTTTTGTGTCTGACAAACCTTCCAATCCTGGCTGCATCTGAATGACATACAGACAAATCAAGACACTAGGCAGAACAGTATAATGTACACTCCAAGCCAGTAATACAGATTGAAATTAAGGATAATGGCAAAATTTGGGATATTCCTGCTTGCCTGATAATTTGGTTTTCTGCAGGGAAGGTGAGAAAATACAATAATTGAAAATAGGAGGCAGACTACGAAAGATGCTCTTGAATGAGGGAAAATCTTTTCCAACCATCAGTGAATTGAAACTAAAAAGTCATTGCTTTTGTTCTCAGTCTTTGTATGGCCTGAGTTGTTTATAACTAACTCAGACGAGAGCCCTTGTAAGACAGCAATTCTGAAATGGCAAAATCATAGATAAGTGGACCAAATGAAAGCTATTTCCAGCTCTAAATCTTCTGATTTTGTATTTCAACAATTGTGGTCTACTTCATTGTAGTGGGGAGAGCTGAAACACAGTCATACGAAAATCAGAGATGTCTACTTCTTGTGCCCTCTTTGAAGGCTTTTGAGACTAATCTCCATGAAGTGAACAGTATAAAGAGATATTGCCAAAGTCATGGGTGATTATTAAACATCAAATCAAAGAAGATGAAACAATCTGAAAAAGAAATGTATCACATAAAGATGAAAACCTCTTATTGAAAGTCACATGCTGCATGATGGGTGTGCACAAACTTATTTAAACCAGACTCTGCCATGGCAATTTCTAGTAAACTTTTATCTCTTTAGAAAAGATGCTGTGATATTGTAGAATTTCCAGTAGCTGCAAAGACCCATCAACACAGAATTGCACTTAATAGTGGTGCATCTTACAGGAGTGTGAGAGATTTTCATGGAAGAAAAATGCATGTAGGTCTCTATGAAATATTGATACAAAACAGACAGCGATATGATTAATGCTTCAATACAGATTATACTTCTGTAAATGTAATCTGATTTTTCTCAAAATAACCAGATTGAGGTATTTGTTTCATTGTGATCATCACACCGACTTAGATTTTCAGTTTGCCTTTTCTGTTTGTTTTTTTGTTTGTTAGTTTTGTTTGTCTTTTTACTTTGTTCTCTATTTGTTCTCATAATGAGCAGTGTTCCCTGTTCAGTATTAAGAACTTTGCTGGATTCACATAGTTCTCAAAATCAGATTGAGTATCCAAACAACTTGGAATTTGAATTATGGCTCAAGGAGGAGCAAATAATGGATAAATGTAGGAAATGGGAATTATCTCAGCTCTAAGGACTTACTTTGAAAGAGAATTCCAAAAAGTATCTCGTTAATGTAAGATTTAGTGCTTGGACAGAATCAGTAAGAAGTATAGCGCCATTATGAATTTTATACAAAGTCATGGAGGGCACATATGCAGTGCCATGCCATTAATGGCTTGGGTAGATCTTGTTCTTGGCCATTTGGTTGCCTTTTTTTCCTCAGCTTTTGGAAACTATTCTTTTTTCATCAAGCAGGTTTATATTCTACACATACCACCTCTGGCAACATATGGAAGGAAGACATAGGTATGAAAGTGGTTGGATTAAATGACAGATTCAACTTTTTTCAACATAAAATTTCTGTGGCAACTATTGTATCTACTGTATCTGAGACAGATAGCCTGCCTTAAAACTCACAACTAGAAAAATCAGAATAATTAGTATCTGGTAGGCACGTGCAAACTTTTATCTGGAGGTGAAAGGAGAATAAGAAGACTATTTGGGGATTGTGATAACTGAACACAGAAGGATATTCAAGTCTGTAGGCACCCTATCAGTCTCAATGCCTTCTCCCAAAGCTGAAGGTCCACCAGTCTTCCAGTTATCCCCTGATCTAATTTCTTCTGTATATCAGCCCTTCCCATGCTCCAGATTGTTACCCAATAACTGTTTCAAGGCTGAGCTTTTGCACAGGTGAATTCACTAATGTGATTTGCCAAACAAACCATAGAATCAGAGAATCAGCGAATCATAAAATCATAGAAAGCTCTGGGTTGGAACGGACCTTAAAGATCATCTAGTTCCAACCCCTCTGCCATGGGCAGGGACACCTTCCACTAGACCAGGTTGCTCAAAGCCCCATCCAACCTGGCCTTGAACACTTCCAGGGATGGGGCATCCACAGCCTCTTTGGGAAACCTCTTCCAGTGTCTCACCACCCACACAGTGAGAACTTCTTCCTTACACCTAACCTAAATTTACCCTCCTGCAGTTTAAAGAAATTACCCCTTGTCCTATCACTACATGCCCCTGTAAAAAGTCCCTCTCCATCTTTCCTGTAGGCCTCCTTTAGGTACTGGAAGGCTGCTATAAGGTCCCCCCAGAGTCTTCTCTTCTCCAGGCTGAACAACTCCAACTCTCTCAGCCTGTCTTCATAGGAGAGGTGCTCCAGCCCTCTGATCATCTTCATGGCCCCCCTCTGGACTCACTCCAACAGGTCCATGTCTTATGTTGGGGGGCCCAGAGCTGAACGCAGTACTGCAGGGTTTCACAAGAATGGAGTAGAGGGGGAGAATCCCCTCCCTCAACCTGATATTCATGCTTCTTTTTATGCAGCCCAGGATGTGATTGGCTTTCTGGGCTGGGAGCGCACATTGCTGGCTCATATTCCGTTTTTCATCTGCTAATACCCCCAAGTCCTTCTCCTTAGGGCTGCACTCAATCCACTCATTGCCCAGTCTGTATTTGTGCTTGGGATTGCCCCAACCCATGTGCAGGACCTTGCAGTTGGCCTTGTTGAACTTCATGAGGTTCACACGGGCCCACCGCTCAAGCCTCTTGAGGTCCCTCTGGATGGCATCCCTTCCCTCCAGCATGTCGACTGTACCACACAGCTTGGTGTCATCAGCAAATTTGCTGAGGGTGTGCCGAATCCCATTGTCCATGTCACTGACAAAGATGTTAAACAGATGATCAACAGGTTTGTATCTTATTCCCATATCTTAGTACCAACAGTTTAAAATGAAAACTTTTTCACTTTCTGAGAGCAATTGTAAGTAAAACTCATTTTTGTGGAGACAGGGATTTTCCTAGCAGTGATTCTCTATGTGATTCTAGAAGCTGGTTGCATTACACCCAACTTTTCCTCTAGTTGCAAACACAAATAAAGGCATATGATTTCCTCTCAGATGATTTCCAAAATAACTCAGCTTTTGAAGGATTAACCTTCAATTGCTGTTCCTTAGTGTTATTTCCTCCAAAGCATAATTTGCCAAAAGGTAAGACTGTTGAATTTTCTTTCTACCTTGAATTGGGGCATGAGAAGACATCTGGCTTACCCATGTGCTTCACTTTGGAGTCTAATTACTAGAATTCTGAAGGTCGCTATATATTTGAATTTGCTGAATTAAGCAATGCTGCAGGCTAATGCCATTGTTCGTGGTGTGCCCATTTGAAAACATGATGGCAATTTTATCAACATTTTTAATAGAAATTCATATTGAGACCCAAGTAACCAGCTATTAATCTGAACAATTTCTGTCATACTGGGGCAAGAATATTGATGGCTGTGCATTTGTCAGAATGCAGAACAAAATAATATGAAACCATTTTAATAAAAGGCAATTTCCCCTTCAGCAGGATTTTAGTTGAAATTTACTTCCATTATTTATTTGAATCATTTAATAATCTGTTGCAGTCCAATTAAAAAGACAGATTGGACTGAACCCATATTTGGAAGAACAGGGCATATCACTTTCTCCTGCTGTCAAAATTGTTTAATCAGCACTGAAATTTGCCGGACCTACCTTTCCACCTAAATAACTGTAGCCAGCTAAAAAGCAATATGTTTCCATACCTGTAAAATGTTCAAGACAATCAGGAAGAAGCAAGCTGTGTCTTAGCTCAGAGTTTTCAGATTCTCCTACATACCTAGCTGAACGCACTCACAAAATCTTTACCAGCATCAAAGCAGCAGATCACAGACCTGGTAATACATTCAGATTTGTTCTAAGGCAATGAAGCTATTCAATCATTAAGGTGAGTTGAATCCATTACAATGTCATTCTGAAAGCAAATCTGTTATTTTAATATTCAGGGTGTTCAGCAGAGCCAGGCCGTGGCATGTGTGTAAGAAAAAGGAAGAAAAAGCAAGAGGAAGACTCGCTAACTACAGAAACATTAAGGCCCATATGTTCCCAACAGCTGCACAAGCTGGGAAATTGTCAGAAGCTGGGCAATATCGGTCTAACAATGTCACCTGCCTGAGAGCGCAGGGTGCGTGGTCTTAACATCACCATCAAATTGCTGCATATGCTGCTGTCTCACTGATAGTTGTGGAGACATAGCCTACTCCACAAGTGCTCTTCATCTTCTAGATGATTTTAGTGAAATGAATAGCATCTTTCTGCCCAGGAACTCCTATGGAGTTTCAGTGGGATGACTTCCAGGGCAAGAGACTGTTCTGCTGAGAAAGGTGGCAGACTTTGGTTTGGAGAATGAATCAGGAGCAAAAAGGTGAGAAAAAACGAGGCATAAGATAATCTTTCTTTAAAAATAATAGTTTGTCTTTTTGATAACTTGCTATCAGCAGGAGTTAGAATTTCTATCTGGGCAACACGAATTTTAGTAAGGGAGAGCTGCACTGAAGCAGTTTGCCACCCGAGCACTACGATTTTATATCGGAGACACCCATCTCCTTGACTGATCCATCTAGCCACCACTAACTCTCTCTGTTGACCCTACCCCTTCTGAGGTGGAAGCTGCAGGGCATGGGTTTATTCTTATGGAATACCTCTTGTGGACCACCCTTGACACAGCTCATAGACCTCACTGGAAGCAGTACGGTGCCTAATTTTTAAACACCAGTCACTTGCTTGTCCATAGTAACAGCCAAATTTACGTAAGTACAATACAGAACGGAACAATTTTAGTTCCTAATTTGTTGATAGAATATTATAAAATTGTTTCAATTGACACATCCTAAAGCTCTTGCCCAGGTTTGTCCTTGAGAGGATTGAACTAAGTGCTCTGTTTCCACTATGAAACTCCCACCATTTTGATGTGCATTGAATCGGAGCTCTTCCCAGAGCTGGGCAAAGAGTTCTTCAAGGTGAGTTGAACTGTACAGCTTTGAAATATGCTTTTATATTATGAACCTGACAAGTATCACATTTCTACGTTGTGCATTCATTCTTTGAAATATAACTACAGTCAGATTCTAATATGCCAAACACCTATGCCTCTTTTTCCTGTCATCTATGAAGGAGTATTTTCTTGATATAGAAAACTAGCTGTCTAATTTTTTTTTTTTTTTTGCCTCCCTGGAAAACAAAAACTATGGATTCTAATTTGAGTGATAACATCACTTCAAAATGATGAATCATCACCTTACCTGGGAAAATTCAATATTGCTAAGAATAACAGGCTCCAATAGAGATGTAACTTGGAGGAAAAAACTTCCATGACAGCAGGTTTTTTCTGTGCTAGAAAGCACATTAAATAAGACACTGCTAAGGTTAAATTGATCCTCCTATCAGAAATCATAAGCCCTTGTATTTTATTTAAAACATAAAGAAAAGGACTTGATTGTCTTTAATTCTCCTTTGTTTAACTCCTGTGTTTACAGCTCTGATCCCACAGTGTAATACATTTCTGCATGAAGTGCCTCAAAGTTAAGGGCGATGAGCATATTGGTGAAAAGCAAATAGACCGAACTAACATGTTAGACGTAAATGACAGGTCTAACATGTCAGGTTAAATGACATGTCATTTACTGTCATGAACTAACATGTCAGACTTAAATGACAGGTTTCATACACAGGATGTAGGAGCATAAACAGGAATTAAGCAGATGTTAAGGATGAAATCTAGTTGCATGAACTGCACATAGTGAAACTGCCTATATTTACAGGTGGCTAGGGCCATTTGGTGCACTTAGAATATGCATGGGACTGGGAGAAAATCATAGAAATACAGGAGATGCTCAGCTCTCTCTGGCAAGACTTGCCTTTAAGTTCACCTTAAGTTAGTTTCTCTTAAGCCCACCATCAATTTAAGCTCACCTGAAAGAAATAGAGGGTTTTATTCAGTGGACTAAAACGGGCATCTAGTGCCATTTAAGATGCCCTAGGGCATTTGACACATGCACATGTGTCAGGCAGATGTGACACAGGACAAACAGGATGGCTACGCTGTTCTGGAGCAGCTGGATACCACACACTGTGCCCAAGGATATCTCAAATGACACTAAATGCCATTTTTAGACAACTGAATTTGCTGCTTATTGCCCCCCTAAAACTTTCAAAACCATTAGCCACAATAATGTATTGTAATATAGCAAAAGAAGGCCACACTCAACCGAGGAATTTTCATGTGAATTGCTCCAGAATAAAAACTGCATTTTGTTAACAGATGGATTATTTTCCCATTGTTATCTTAATGTTGTTCCAAAGCACGTTCAGTATATCTCCAAAGTACTTTACAGTCCTCACTGCCAATGACAACTCACAAATACCAAGCAAGATGGTTTTGCATTGCCCAATTCTGCACAGCAGCATGTTTCACATAGCCAACAGATTAACACTTGCCCATAAGCAAGCTCCCATAAGGAGCCCAGGTAGGGCTGGAAACAATTTTATGAGATTCGAGTTCCCTAAACAGAATGTTTGCATTAATTGTTGACTGTATTTTCATTCTCAGCACCGATGATGTGGAAATTAATGACCCAGATGTAGACAGAGCTGAAGCAAAGGCTAGCGATTGCTGCAAGAGCCTCTGAGCACTTGCGCACTTCTGTCGCAGACAGTCTGTCAGGAGAAAGGGCTAAACAGTTACATACCAAAAGAGGTCTAGCAGAAAAGCTTTTTAATATGAAGTCTATGAATCCGTGTCTTAACATGGACCACACCCTAGGCAATTCAGTTTGTGTCTTCTTTTGGCTCCTGGTTACGTGATTCATACCTACGGGGATTTTGAAAGTTTATTTCAGCCAGATTCTCCCATCAGTTACAATATTATAAATTAAGGATGACTTCCAATGGACTAATTTAGTAGTGTAAAATAAGCAAAACCAAGGAAAGAAATAAAATAATTTTAGATTGCCTACATGCCTTCTACCCATTTACCAGTGTGCCAGTAAACCCCTTCTGAATCTGTTTTGTTTATTCTTCTAGATAACAGCTTCTCAATTGAAGAATGTAATTTTGCCTTGTTTTTTATTCTTAGACCCCTAGAATCATCTAAAAGAACTTACTTCAGTATTTTATAAACTAGCTGGTTTATACTCCACTTCCACTGAGCAGTTTTCATTAATGTAAATACTGTAAAGAAATTAAGTGTTCTGCCTTGATTGGGGTTGAGATTTACAGTTCTACATGTCTTTAGATTTACCCAGCAGGATACTTAGTAGTAATACAAGAAGGATGCAAGTCAGTGAGTTTACAGAGTTAAAACAGGTAAATTAAAGAACCTTGAAGGCTGAGAAAGTCATGGCAAAATATTAAACTGAAAAAGCTCAATACTGGTGGTGTGACACTTTTGAAGAGAGGTGCTAAATGTATGCAAACATTTAAAGGGTAAAATACCGCTATGGAGAAAGCTGTTTTATAGCAGTGCCAAGCTGAAAAGCACAGGACAAAACCTGTGAGAGTATGGGGACAAAGCATTCCTCACAGAAGGGATCCAGTTATGGTAAAAGAAAAAAAAATAGAAAATATTGTAATCTGACTTTCTTTAGGAAACACAGCAAAACCTTAAACAGAAGAGACTCCCTGCTCCATCTGAGAACAATGCTGCTTTGTACTGAGAAACATCACCGCCCCCCGCCCCCAACCTGAATCGCAGGAATCTGAAGAAAAAAATCAGTAAACCAAATTATTAGAATCTCAGAAGTTAAAAATCATACAGCCCAAGCAAAGACCTACATTGAAAAAGAAAAATGCCAGAGAAAAGAAAATGCCAGGGACTCTTTGAATTCCTTTAGGAACTTCTTTGTTGTTATTGTTTAGCATGAAAGATGATCAGATACTATGATAATGAATGGGAGTATAAAACTGTATTGGGAATTATTTTCAAGATAGTAGCAGTGAGACTGGGTAAACAAACTGTAAATCTGATTGTCTGAACTCTCCCAAAGGTTGTTGTTTCTGCCACATCAAAAAGAAAACAAAACAAGACAAGCATGCACTAGGAAAACCTCCTGGAATATCTTGTAGGGGAAAAATCCTTGACAGACTTGAGGACAGAGGGTATGACCTTAAGGGCCAACTTTCAAAGGGCTTTCAGCTTCGGCTGTAAATTGAGTATGCTGCCTGCAGGCAACAACAGGATCTATGCTTGCAGATAAGATTTTGCAATGTTCTCAGATCACTGCTGGGTCAGTCACTTGTGTGTAGTAGATCTGCAAGAGGCCATTAAGGACTCTTGTAAAGTTGGTATGACAGGTCATTTCCTTCCCTAATTCAAGTGTTTCTGTGACAGCATATGCTAATCTATGAACAGTTTATAGCATTAACATATTCAGGAATGCTCCACACTCTACATCCAGCAAGACACAGTCTCCATCAGCAAGTGCAGATGGCACTAAGCAAGGAGTTTACTCCATCAGCAGGCTCACAGCTTTGCAATACCAGGAAAATTATGGCACTATTTATTTATAATGCCAACTTTTAATTTCATTGTGGCCCTGTCTTCAACTTACCTCTTTCTTTGTAGCTCCCCCAAACCTTTTCCTGTTTTTCTCCTAGTCTTTCACGCTGGTCTTTCTGCCCTCCTACTCCAGCTAAAAGCATCTGTTCTGAGTCTGCAAGAGGCTGCAGGTTTTACTGTGCTTTCTGGCATCCTTAAACTGTGGCTTGATTTTCAAAAATAGTTAAACTGGAAGAATGCAAACTCTTTATTCAGCTTCCTTAAATAGAAATTTCAGCTTTCAATTTCCTGCTGTTATGGACAAGCACCACAGGATATACTGGCACACTCACAGAACAGATACCATTAGTTGGAGAGGAAGGGAGTGCAAACAGAAGTTGGAGTGTTTTATTCACAAAGCATGGTTTTTCTTGTGATGCTGCAATGGCTCTTTTAATTAGTTTTGGGAGGCTTCTCGCATCACCAGAATTGATGCAAGTAGGTAGCCTGAGATTTTCAGCAGTGGGTGGTGGCGGTGTGTGCAAAAAAGACATGCAGGGAGCTGTAGGGCATGGATACACACCGCTTCCTAAAAAGCAGAGCCCGCTTCCTAAAAAGCAGAGCCCACCGAAGTTTCCTGAAAAATGCTTAAGCACCCCAAAAATCAACTATCTTTTTGGAAAACCCTGGTCTTAGCATTTTATTGTCCTTGCACTGCCTCACTCTGAAGGAGCACTCAGAGGGAGCTCTGAAGGACCGTCCTCTTTCTCCCAATAGTGGAAGCTTCTCCCATACACAGCCTCACTGAAGTTAGTCAAGTCACTTATAAGGTGATCAAAATGAACAGGAGAACCACAGTGTGGCTTGTTACATTAAAGAAGCCACCACTTCCACTTTAACCAATTTTAGGAGGCGTTTTATTTCAAGCCCCCTGTTTCCTCCAGCAACCACTGCAAAATCCACATGGCAGAAATTACCTCACTATTCAAGTACAAGCCCAGCCTCCCTGCCTTTCCTCTGTCCTCGATGCAGCCACCGCTGTCATGTCACTCAGGCCATAAATTGTGCTTTCTTTGTACCCAGTCTTGCCATTAAAATGTATTGAGAAATCACTGGGTAGCCGCAATTAATTTTTTGTTCTTCCTGCCCTCCAAAGATGTTCTCAGGGTGCAGTGAGGGCTCGCTGTTCCCTAAGGGTTACAATTGCACTAAACAATGCCAAAACCCCAGAATTAAGAGGAAATCTTAGCTAGAAGCAACATGAAAAATGAGGTAAGTGTAGAAAAGACCAACCCAAACCTAGAGTATCTGCATAGCTTTTTTTAATTAGCAAAGAAAAAGTTATTTTCTCACATTTCATTTTATTATACATAACATATCTGTAATACGCTAGTGCTTTTTAAAAGTGAACATACAGTCTCATCAATTTTTCATACTTCCCATTTTTTTATATTATTACAATGGAAGTTGTACTATGAGACAGAAAAGCATCCTCAACAGACAGAGGAGAGGATGCTGTGACTTTTCACTAAATCGACTACAGAGACATAGCACACACAGCAAGGTGTACAGCCAGTGTTTAACAGGCAGCAATATGCAGCGCTGGGCAAGCACTGTCCTCCTTGGTGGGAAAAGTGGGAGCTTTATGGCCAGCTTGCATGCTCAGTCCCTCTGGTCTGGCAGAGGTTCATATAGCTCGCTGCATCCTGAACAGCTGCCTGCTTGTTTTCTTCAATGGACCATGGTTTTCTATTCTTCATACCAGTTAGGTGCAAGCTGAATGTTTCATGGCAGGGAAGGTTATGCTATTATATACATTAATGGTGTAAGCATTATTTGTGATACACGTGATGGAAAATTAAAATGTTTGCAGTACATTTGCATAGTGTGTGGCTAGGGAAATGGGGCAGTACAGTGCTGTGCTGAAGGAAAAGTCTAAAGCAATGGAAAATTTCTTCCTAAGTATTTCTACCACCATCACATCATTATACCACTAGATAGAGCAGCTGCTGTTGCTCTCACTGGTAATCTACTCAGTACATACACAGTCAGTGTGGGTCTAACGACTACTGTTTGCACCCAGATCAGCAGCCACAGGCATTTGCATCAGTATAGATGACTGTATGATGTTTGCTATACTGTGCACATCGTTAGGCAGAGCTTATCATTACCAAGGGAGAAATCCTCCAGCCCTGCCGGGTAGGCAGGAATCCTGTCCTGGGTTCCTGGGACCGGCTTTCCATTGCAGGCACCTTGTGTCTAGAGAACAGTTAGGATTTAGATTGTGAATGGCTTCATTTCTGTGAATGTCCTTCTTTAATCTTTGGGTAAATAATAAAGTTTAGCAGCTTAAGATAGACTCATATTGCTGACTCTTTGGATTTTTCCCCACAGAAAAAAAATAGCAAGGAAAGGAAGCCGCTGTGCTCAGAGTTGTCAACTGTGCTGACATGCAGCTCAGCTATCACTGCAGCATCATCTCCCCAGGCCCATTAGACTTGCTAAGTGCCATCTGCAGGTCTGCTCTGGAGCACTGAGAGTGGAAGCTTTTATTACTATCTGGTCCCGCTGAAAATAACTGAAAAAGATTTTTCAGCCTAGAAAAAAACTGTAGGAATATGAATGAAATTAACTCTGTCTTGTCCAGTAATCATTTAGTAATTTCTAAGAATAAGAATTTCTCTCAGGATTCTCCTCCATTGTCCCCCCCAAATCTTAATCAAATATTCATTAGCTAAATAACTGGTTTAGATTTACTGTTTTATCCTGAAAGTCTAGGCAAATTTAGGCTTTGTTGGTTCCCTCCACCCCCACTATTTTGTACAGCCTGATTCAGTTCATATGGGGACAATAATATCACCAACTCTATCTTCAAAATATATGAAATAACTGTTAATTCACCACAAAGTAAGTTATATTTTCATGTAAAATTATTTTCATTTTCCTTACTGTTAATGAGGCCATTTAAAGCATCCTTCAGTAACACAGTGAGAACAGGTCTATAGAATGAAACTTCCCGTACCACAAGTTATCTATTGTCACAGATGTGGAGAGGAGAAAACAATGCAGTGAAGCAAAATGCCTGTTCATGAGGAGTACATCTACAATTCAACAAGCAGGGAATCACTTTTACAAAGCATGCCCATGCATCATTCTTTAATGACTGTAAAAAATAAATAAACTTTTTTTTCTGTGCAGTTTCAGCTTTTTAAGAAAGAGTTAGTCAGTGAGGCACCTTGCCACTATTCTGCAACCCTCTTGCTGCTCAGTGCCTGCAGACACATCTGTCTGGCTGATTTCATGCTTCTCTCTTCTCCCTCACTTCAGCAGACCACCAGACCACAACGACAAGCACAGTGGGGAAATGCTCTTGTGATGTGGTTTCTGAAATTTCGCTCAAGTTTTTCTTCGCTTGGCAAAGGTTTATTCATTTCCATGCTCTGAGCCAATCCTGTTCCCAGTCAATGATAGCTGTGTGAATGCATTTGAATGCTGAATTTGGCTTTTTGTGTTCAGCTGGTTTCACAATGGCTTTTTCTGACTCAGCACTCGTTCTGGTAAATAAATTCATTTTTTAGTAAGTAGAGTTGCCACTTAGCAGGTTTTTTTATTAGTAAGTAGATCTATTCCTACTTCACTTCGATTTTGGTTTCTTTTTTCTTAAATTAAAAATCAAAACCTCATTTCTAAGAACTGTTTAGGGTCCACACTAGATTAAATTTTCAGGTTTTAAGTAACATATTGTTCAGCCTTCATAGATCTCAGTGATACCTGGTGCAGTTTAAAAGTTACTTACATGCTAAGAACAGGCTTTCAAAAGCAAAAACCCAGCATCGTTTCTAAACGTGCTTTCCAGAATGCAGACATTGACAGTTGTACAAAGGCTATACCATAAGAATGCTTGGGAGGTCCCTGGTCCAGCTCCTCTGCAGCAGGCTCAGAGTGGGCTGCTCTGGTGATGTTAAGCAGAACGGGTGCCAAGGCACAACCCTGGGGTACTCCACTGTCACCAGCCTTCAGGTAAATACTATCCATTAATCACTGTCCTTTGAGCCCAACCATCCAACCACTTTTCAACCAACTCGCTGTCGGCCCATCCACACTGTAATGTCCCAACTTAGTTGCAAGAATATTGTAGGAGATGCTGTTGGAAGCCTTGCTGAAGTCAAGGTAAATGACATCCACTACTCTCCCCTATCCACAAAACTAATCATTTTAACATAAAAGTCAGTCAGGTTGGTCAGGCATGATTACTCCCTGGAAAATCCATGTTGGCTGTTGCCAATCACTTCCTTCTCCTTCACGTGCCCAGAAATGTCTACCTAGAGGACTTGCTCCATGTTTTTCCCAGGGACTGGAGAGTCCTGGAGACTACTCTGTTGCTAGAAATTGTTCCAACTTCCATGTAAAATAAATTGTATTGCATTTCCTTCTATGTTACTAGACAGATTTGAAATCTTCAGAGTGGATGCATTTGCTTAATCACTCAACTTCATTTTAAGTTGGTGTCTTCGGAAGGCCCATTCATTAAATTCCACTTCTTTCCTGAGATCTTTTGTCCGTTGCTTGACAGTGGAATTTGAGGCTTGGGCTGTAAAAATCCCACCAAAGCTGCTGAAATCTGTGAATATGCCTGAGGGCAACTTTTTTTTCTGGAAAACAAGTGGTGACCATAATTCATTAATTCATTATCAAAACAATGCCTTTAGTTTCATTTATTATTAGAATTGTACATATACATTTATTTGCATATTTTAAACTATGTTGAACAAACCTGAGCTATGGTTTGAAATGTTAAACATGAAAAAGTTAGGAAATACTGCCATTTACGTTGCTTTGTGTTTTAAACTTGTGTTTGGGGTATATGCCCAATCCTAGTATACGTAAGTGCCTACTGAGATATTTGAAAGACAGTTTTGCAGGAAAAGTTCACTTGACATTTCCAAATTTCAACTCAGAAAATACTTTTTTTTTTTTTATGCGTATGGCTTCTTGCTTGCTCCTGTTATTTTTATGCTGTGATTTTAAACTGTGACAGGGACCACCTTTCTGTTCTGTGTTTAGACAGCACCTGGGGCAATGCAGCCCTCGTGAACGACTGATGCTCCTAGCAATAGTGAAAAGGAAGGATATGTAACAGCTAAACATAGCTGCTAAATTCTGAGACACCTCTAGGTTATGCGTCACTGCCCAACCTGATTTTGCCATAACTTCCTTTTCTTCCTTCCCGTCTCCGTACCCACATACTTTCATATGATGAAATGGGGTTTTTAATTACCTAGTCTGCCCATACACAGGCCTTGGAGATAGTTAAGAATAACTTGGATTTTCTTCTCTCCTCCTCCCTCTCTATATCATACTGCAGGGAAATACATGGATTTTGGGGGCATCCTGCAGCAGATGAGGAGATAGATCTCACTCCACTGTTTTAACAGTGTATTTTGGCATCACAAATGGATTGCATCAGAAAGAAAACTTTTCTGCTTTGGCTTCTGAATCAGCCCAGCCACAGAGTTTCATGGTTTGTGAATATTTCAGTTTGTTGTCATAGTTTTTTTCTTGTGGTACATGGGTGAAAGAAGGGAAATGGCAATATCAAGCATTTACATCTCAGCAGCAGTTCACCAGAATTTAACAGAACAAAGCAGTATTTTATTAACTGTAAGTTCTTCTCCTCATAATCCTCTGGCAAACAGTATGAAAAAAAAATCTTATAGAAAAGGCTGCAAGAATGTTAATAACGGAAAGTGTTAAAAAGCCAAGATATATCATCCCCACTTCCCTGTGTCTCCTTCTAGTGATAAGGGTAGACAGCATCCTAATACTTTGTAGTTAGGATGATTTAGTTGAGTTTCAATATAGTAAAAGGACAGTAACTCCTAAATACATTTCTGAAGGCTATCTGCAACTGTGCCATTAGCCAACACAAATAAGGATGTGCTTCAGCAAAATTCAACATTGCATTAATTAAAGAACAGACTTTATTTGGCTTAAATTACAACAGGAATTTGATAAAAGAGAATCGATAAGCCAACAGGATAAATTCAATGCCTGGAATAATCTTATTGAATCAAATTAAATGGTGTGGTCTCCAAAGACACATTTGCTCAACCACTTTTGAAACAAAATAGACAAAACTGCAAAAGATGCTGTTTTACAGCATTTTATTTAAAATCAATAGTGACTTCTATGAACACCAACAACTTCTGGAGCACCAAGTAAGAAGTACAACCAGCAAACACCTCCACAGAAAATATTTATTTTTTAACTCCAGACAATAACTTTTTATTTTCCATTCAGTTCGTATCTCCATCCTTCCATTGTTTTCTCCATATAATTTGTTAATCATTTTTCAAGAAGATGGTTTTAAACAGGACACAGAGAAAAAATCCTGCATATCCCTTTACCTTCTGCCTATGGGTAAACTACCTGGTCTGATCATTAAGGTTATTTAGCTTTTTAATATCTCCTGGCTTTCATAGCCTTGAAAAAATTTTATCATCTGCCTTGCATGTTTCAGTGGTTTCTCCTTTTTTGCCTTATAAAAACTGCTGCAGGCCACTACACACATATTGTCAGAACATTTGGACTCCAAGGAAGATAGCAATTTAGCTTCCCAGTTTTAAAGCCTTATATTTAGTAGGGACCTTTTCTCCAGATGTTGGTTCTCAGAGCCATATCCAAACCCAAGGCTACTACTGAAAAGATATCCAGCAGGGATCTTGATAAGTAGATTAAACAAACAAACAAATAAAACTCCTCATTAAAGTATCGAGAGACTGCTACGTAGGCTCCTTACTCTCAAATGATTTTCATAAATGAAGTTGCGCTAAGTTAAGGAAAGAAAATTGCTGATGAGGAAAAGAAAGAAGGAACCTTCCTCCGCCTTCTTAATGCAAGTTCTAGCATTTTGTGTTCTACCCACTATTCTTATGAAGCAATCACAGAAAGCTTGGGGACACAGCAAAAAGATATATCAAAGAAAAATCAGATATGTTAATTGCTAAAAAATTTTAAACCAGTAATAGGGTAGAGTGACAGAGAAAGATTTAAAGGAATCTGTTCTTACCCTGACAATCTGATGATCAATGAATAATCTGGTGATCAATGGTTTTTACTCAGGCTGGCAGCCTCTCACAAGTGGGGTCCCCCAGGGATCAATATTGGGTCTCACGCTGTTCAACACCTTCATAAATGGGACTGAAAACACCCTCACCAGTTTTCTGGTGACACTAAACTGGGTGGAGAGGTGGACATTTCAGAAGGGCGAGCCATCTTACAGAGAGACCCGGACAGGCTGGAAGAGTGGACAAGCACGAACAGTATGGAGTTTAACAAGGTCCTGCACCTGGGACAGAATGACCAAAGAGCCCAGTACAAGCTAGGATCCGTGTGGCTGGGGAGCAGCCCTGCTGAAAGGGACCTGGAGGTCCTGGGGGACAACAAGGTGAACATAAGTCAGCAGTACGTTGCTGCAACAACAAAGGCAAATCAGATCCGGGACTGCATCCACAAAGACATTACTAGCAGAGATAGAGATGTGAGCATCTCACTCTACTCAGCACTTGTCAGGCCACACCTGGAGTACTGTGTCCAGTTTTGGTCTCCATAATTCAAAAAAGACATGCACAGACTGGAGAGGGTCAAAAGGAAGGCCACGAAGATGATTAAAGGGCTGGAGAACCTGCCCTATGAGAAAAGACTGAAGGAGTTATGTCTTTTCTCCCTGGAGAAAGAAGGCTCAGAGATGACCTCATCAAAGTTTTCTGGTACTTAAAGGGGTGGCTACAAAGAGGATGGAGGCTCTGTTTTAACAAGGGGCCACATGGAGAGGACAAGGGGCAACAGGTACAAGTTGTACCAGGAAAGGTTTCATCTTGGTTTAAGAAAGAAATTTTTTACAGTAAGAACAATCATTCACTGGAACAACCTCCCCAGGGAACTGGTGGAGTACCCACCACTGGAGGTTTTCAAGACATGACTGGAGAGGGTGCTAGACAATCTCATCTAGGCTCCCTTTTCCATGAAAGGTTGTACCAGATGATCTTTGGAGGTCTTTTCCAACTTGAGCTGTTCTATTTTTCTATGATCCAAACTACACTAAGGTTTTTGCCAACATTTGGACACGCATTTTTGATTAAGAAAATGTCCACACAATCTTGTTATTAACACACAGCATCCTCCAGAGAGCATCACACTAGAAGCTTCTCCTCATGAGAATAAGAAAAGAGACCAAATTCATCCCCAGATGAACCGAGATGGAAATGGTGGGCCAAGTGTTCTCCTTTCCATTAGGCTCCATAGTGTCACTTTCTTACCCAGTGCAAGGCAACAATGGCAGAGGTTGTTTGGTGTCATTTCTCAACTTCCAATTATACAGGTCTCAGCATGTCTTAAAGAAAGGCAGGTGGGATTTTTTGTGTTTGTGGTTTTGGTATTTTTCTTAAATGTAAGACCTACAGGAATCCCATCCAAGCCTGAAATTGAGAAGCAGATGGGACAGTTCACCATTTGCTTGCCTGAATGAGATAACATCAGAGATCTCTCCAAAATGTTTGATTATCTCCTTTGTCTCATCCTCTTTACAATTCTCTTGGAATTTAAATCAGCTATGATAAATTATTTGAGGATTTACTTTTGACATGAATGCTTGTGTCTTCTGTCCTGCCTCCAATTCTTAGTCAGTGCTGAACAAATGGCTTATCTGCCACACATTACCATTCTTTGACTGTGACTTCTGGCTGTCTAAAATAGCAAAATTATCATTGTTGCAGCCACCCCTTTTCTGCTTAATGAAGGATCACACTAATTTTTTTTCTAAACTAAATTACTTTGAAAATATAAGTTGGCAGAGATATAGAAGAAGAAAAATTCCACAGTTGAGAAACCGTAATAAAATGAGAGGAAAAAATTATAAGTATCAACCAACAAAACATAATTTGTGGGTCAACTTGCATAGATTTTGTACTATCTTAATTTGACATAAATTTAAAGCACAGATCCAGCACATGACACACAAGTATTTAATACCATGCAGGATTCTAGTTATTAAGAAGAAATAAAAGACCCCAGAGGATACTTTAATTTAGTCTTAAAGGCTGCAAAAATGGCAAAATTGCATCTTGAGGTCAGAAGTAACTGGCAAAAACCATTTACATAGGAAAGGTCTTGTGAAAGTTAAGCCAGGAACTCATGAACACCCAGGTGTGCATAGTTAGGAGGTATATGCCAAGAAGAAAATTAGAAGCGCTGAGCTTTGCAAAGTCATTTCTTCAATAGTTCATTAAAAAAATTAATGTAAGATGCCCACCTTGTTGCACCAATTTACCTGTCAAATGTTGAAATTTGAATGGGACAACTTAGCTAATAGGTTGAGAGTTTTAAAATTAATTTCAGTAAGCAGGAAAACTTTACTAAATGAAGCAGACGTTCAGTGAGGATAACAAAATGGTCAGAAGGCTGGGACTAATTATAAGCTACAATTAAAACTGCTACATAAATCAAACCTAGCAAAGGGTTGACTAAGGGGCAATGTAACCATAGTCACAGATTTTTTTACTTATGTTAATCTCAATGATATGGATAAAATAGTGCTGGAAAAATTTGGCTAAATATTAGTACAGAGTGAGAATGAGTGTTTTCTGGTTTTCTTGATGAAAAATAAAGGAAGTTGCATAGCCTAGGAATATCTGGTACATGAGGCATCAATGTAAAAGTGCAGATGGATTGTATGAATCAATTGGCCACTGCCTTTATGAAGAAAAAAAAAAGGGGGGGTGGTGCTGAAAAGGGAGCAAAAATTCTTAATATTACCATCACAGAAAAGGTAACTACATTTCAAATAGCTCAAGACACAGGTCAAGAAAAAGCTCCTCGCTGTTGGTATAGTTACCACTGACTATAAGAGCAAGCAAATGTTCTGGGGAATTACGGTGAGCCATGGCATTCCTCTGGCTTGCTGGTTAGGATTGCTATAGAAGGAAATTCTGACCAACACAACCTGTCCTGTGGTCTCACAGCCATTACCCAAACCTCTCCAAAATCGTCAGGAGTCTTTCCACTGACTTAAATATACTCTGACATTCTCTCATAGTGAAATGAACTTATGGCTAGTGCCCAAAGTTCAGGAAAGCTCAGAGGACAAGGTCCTGACCTTTCTATGCCTAACAAGGGCGGAAAAAAAAAAAAATAGTAAGGGAGGAGGCCAGGCAGGCCTTGTAAAGAAGAGTAGCAACTTCGGGGCTTTCTCCCCTGAGGCATGTCTAAGGTAATGATACATGATGGGGCTTTGCTCCAAACTGATAGGGAAGGGAAGAGGGACTGTAGGAAGCTGGGTCGAGGAAGAGGGAGGAAGAAGAGTCTGGCACAGCAGAGCAGAATGAAGAACACAGCTGGCAGCCCTTCCACAGAGCTCTGATAAGAGCTGGGGGGATTTAAGATGCTCCAAGTACCTTATGAATCTCTCCCAGTTTCCTATTTCCATTACAAATTCAAGCAAAATGGAAAGCAAAAAAGCAGAGGAGAAAAAGAAGAAAGGCTTTACTTTGGTGGCAAGAGAAGGAAAGTAGGCCAATTATGAGGAAAAAAAATAAAGCAAATCACAAATATAAATGCAGTGTCTTGTATTCTGCTACTATAGTAGCATATACTATAATACTGTGAACTTCAATGCTGCTAGGAACCCAGAGCTTCTCTGAACTACATAGAGACTGGAAAGATTGGGAAATGCATATGACATAATAAATGAGGAGGAAGAAAGATACATTCTCATGTTTGATCTTTTTCAATAGATAGTGACATTTGGTTCTTTTTCTCATGAAAGCACTGAAAGCAGTAACTGCTTGGTGTCAGAGAGAGATGTATTCCTGAATCTGATGCAATCAGACATAATACTGAATCAGAACGTGAAGAATGAGAAATGGTGTGGTGGCAAGTGGTTTGTCAAAAGGAGGACGGTCCCCTCCCTCCCTTGCTTGCTCTCTTGGGTGACACACTCAGCAGCACACAGCCAACCACCCAGGAGGATCCCGCATCAGACTGGCCGCTTTGTTTGCCCCCAACACATGCCACTGACTTCAGGTGGTTGAAATGAAAATTTGGAGCACGTCACCCATTCTGTCCTCCTATTCAGTTGTAGGGATTTTAATGTTATTCCCTGTCATGGGGCTTGTGCCTCACAGAGGTGGGGATACAAGCCTGTAACTGATTCTGCCACTGAAAAATCACATATGACATGCCACAGGCCCTCAAACATGTAGTATTGAAGGCACAGAGCAATCACAGACTACAAGCATTCCAGTTAGTTCAGTAAAATTTATTCTTTCTCTTCAGTGGGATACAGAGGTGAAGTTAAATTTCTTTTTCCCAGACATATCTACCTACCCACCTATTATATTAGATGAGAGACAAAGCTAAACAGAGGGACAATTTCCATTCCTAAACCAAGCAAATAAATCAAAGTGAAAAGCAAAAAGTGACCTGAGTTATTAATGAAGGCCAATTTTGTTAATTTGATGAAATCAGGAAATATTGTTATAATTATGAATAGCTATTCTACACAGCCATAGGTATACCTGTATATATTGGTAAGTTAACACTGAAGAGAAGGTTTTTGCCCAGAAAAATCTTCCTGGTTGAAGTGAAGGATCCATAATGAGAAAAGATGATTAAACATGGGCATGAAATAAATGGCCTTATTTTACTCAGGACATTCCACCTGCATGGATGAAGCAGAATGGGTGGCCTTAAAAAGGGATTATGAGAAGAGATGGGAAGAAACAGAACATCCACATCAGAAAACTGATGACATCCATAATAATAATAAGCTTGCACTAACAATGTTTTAACATAAGACTGCACAGAGAGACCCTTAAAATTTGTCTTCCTGGGAGGTGTCGAGCCTCGGCAGACACAGACCAACTCTGTTACTGTGGAGGGGACAGTCCCTCACCTGGGCACGTGCCATGTTCCACGTGCTGCTCAGGGCTTTCACCACCAGTTGATGTCAGTGGAAGGGTTTTGCCTCCCTCCCCCTGCCAGCCAGTCCAAGCACAAATATTTATTCAAATGGGATAAACAGCAGAAACAATTTTTGGAAGAAATAGAAATTCAGTTTATTAGGACTGTGGAAACAGAGTGCTAGACATTCAAAAGTATAATCAAGCCACTTACGTCCAGCCATAACATTTAGATTCTACTTAATCCTAATATATTTTTGTAACTGATTTTTTGATTAATTGGTCTTTTAAAAATCTTTACATAAACTGTTCTTTGGATTTATATGCAAATACTATCCTTTGTAAACCTAAACATTGGCATATATTCCTACCGCAGTTTACAAGTAGCCTAACTATTTACCTTTCAGATTATTCCTAGATCTTTTGATGGTAAATAGCATCCAAAGAAAGGGAAGTGCTACCTTTTGGTACCTCACTAAAATAAACAGGCTTGGAGACCACAAAAGTCCCTTTGTTAACATGCTGGCAAGAAGGCTAATCTGAACAAGATGGGTTAGCTCAATTTTGTTCAGATTATTTGCTTAGCATATGCAATAAGAACAGTTTGGGAAATTATCTGCATTATAACTGAGCTACTTCAAAGACTGCTAGAGTGTTTCAAAAGTCATTTCACCTTTTGATGTTCCTAGTTGACTAAAATGGTACTCTTGACTGGAACAGAAGTGAGATACCTGAATAGCACCAAATTCAGAAAAAGCAACAAAGCAATCTTGTAAAGATCTGCTAAGCTTCCCTACCAGGTCAAGTACATTCAGGAAGAGGTAAGAGTGGGAAGGGGACTGTAGACATCCTTCTACTTAGGAAAGAAGCATTTTCTATTCTCTTCTGTCCTACAAAAAGAGAAAGAACCTTTCATCTTCTTATATGCCATGTGTTGCTCCTACAGTAATGGATGCTTCTTAAGAGAAGTTTTGCTTCTACCCACTCTCATGGAAGTTTCCACACTTACATAAATTCCCTTGTTCTACAGATATCTTCATCCCTGTCCAGCAGCCTGGAGTGGTCAAAAAAGTCAGTAAAACAACAGAATACAAAAATCCCAATCTGACTTAACAGAATGAGCACTAAGACAAAGATTGGGCCTAGCTATAGCTTTACACATAGTAAAGGGCCCAGAGATGGCCAGTTAGAGCAAAAAGTCCCTAACTTCACCTTTTAAGAGGAACAGAGAGATTCAAACTTCATCTCATGTCACCTCAGATTTCCAAGAAAACTTCCCATAACCTATATTGCAGGTGACAGTCAAAGCTATCATTTCACTGAAATGTCTGTAATATTCATGCTGCATTTTGGCGCAGTCTATAATTAAGTGCTCGTATGGAGGCTGTGAGGTCCACTCAACTTCATTTATGTATTTCTCATTGTAAAGATTCACAAAACATTCTAAGTAAAACCTTCTGCTTAACATACAGAAACATTTAAGATTCCTCCAACAACACACTGCTACACTATATTGCAGCCCTAACATCTACTCACACCATTTTTAGTTAGTACATCCTATATAAACAATGCATTTGAAATGCAAACATACAGGACAAGACATAATGAAATAATATAATATATTATCTATGTAGTATAATATAACACAAAGACAAAGCACTAATTTCTCTTTCTCATCAGCAAATTGTCTTGTTTAAGCAGGTACTAAAAATATTTAGGATTTAAGGAGTCAGACATCTTAAAGAGTTAAGACAAAGCTCTATACGATACTAAAAAAGCTATCAAATGTAACAAGGTTTACCTGGGGAGACTTCTAGCTCATTCCTACATATGTTCTTTAAATCTACTTTGTCACTTGGTGGTGCAGAAGCAAATTAGCAACATGGGAAAAGTACTAAGGAAAACAGAAGGTGTACATTAATTTCACACCAAATTATTAATTAATTTTCTCAGGCTCTGCTGGAATAATCAGCACTTGAACAGCTTCACTTGTTCCCAATGAGCTGCTGCAGTGTCTCTTTTTAAAATTCCAGGGGGTCACACTTGCTGCAGGCTGAATAGTAATGATTGCAGTGAGCCTCAGCCTCTTCCATGGGACCTGCACCATATGTTTTTACAGTACACAGCATGACTAGGTCACTAACGCTAGGGTAGATAGTTGTGATTTCTTTCTGATAGTTGAGTTACACCAGTATAAAAGCGAAGAGGAGGATTCAGGTGAAGTAGCTCCACTGATCTTGTCTTGCTGTGTGAGAGACTGGATGGAGTTAATGCCTCAAGCACCTGTCTGATGGACAGAGAGCAGGGCCTGGCTTTTGCGGTTGAGGGAAGGAATAGAACTTGCTTGCAAGGCTGCATAGCAACACCACACATGAGGGACTGAAAGAGTGAATGTCTCAAACATTGTGGCAGGGCAAGTTCTGCATAACAACGAACCTGCAGGTGAAGAAGCTGGTCAGCCACAGGACACGGAGGCCATGCTGGAGGATGCACAATTCCCTGTTCGGATGTGCAGAGCAGGGCAGCCCACCACACATGGCCAAAGATCAAACAATGGTCATGCCTGCAGGGAGGGAGAAGTTACTCCCTAAATGACCCCCGAGCCCACTGACCCATTTCCCAAAGGTTCTGGAAGCACAAACCATATATGACACCCAATATGCCTAATGAGTTTGAGTGCCCACCCAAAGGAGGGGCAAGGAGATGATAAAAGGACACGAATTGAAGCCCCACAAGCGTGCGCCCTCCAGAACTGGACCCCTTGGCTGGCTGGACCAGTGCTGGATCCAGGGCTGGTGACATCTTTCTCTTCTTTTCTCTCTCATTTTGCCGTAATCCCTATACGTCGTTCCTTTAGACATAAACTGCTGACCAAGTCTGGGAGTAGGAGTGGATCCAGCTGTACCTAGGCTCCTCTCTGAGAAGCAGTCTGGAAAGCAAGGGGGTCTGCTCTGAACCTCCTGACCCAACGGGAGGGCTCTCCTTATTTTCTTCTCTGAATTGATATATATGTGGTTACAGTTTACTGAGGTAGTTTCATGCCAATTCTTGTTGTGAGAAACCACACCACCTACTGTTACCCCTTCCAAGTTCAGGTTGCTTCTGCCATAAATAAAACGTTCAACTGATCGTTTGTTGCTGCTTCACCTTAATTTAGCCTGAGGGAACTCCGAACTAACCATGACCCCTTCCTGGTCTGTCCAGCATGGGTTGTGACATGCTGATAAATAGTTCAGAGTGTTAAGACAGAGCTAGCGTTACTGACATTGGAAAAATTACCCAGGACAAATTTATCTGCATAATGTATTATGAACCAAGGTTTTGGTGCTCTGGTACAAGCAATATGTAGTGTTGGGAGATGACAGGTTCTGCTAACTTATTAAATAACACACAAATCATCTTTGATAGACAGATGATGTGAAAGGCTGGCTGAAATTTTCCTACAGGCTGCCTCTCTTTTAGATAAACTTCTAAATACAGCATATATAAGCAGTTCCTTGTACATTTGATCCAAATTGCCTTTCGCTCCCTCCTGTACCCCATGTAGGTTGTAATTTGCTATAACATGTCTGATAAAAAGGCTTTCATTTATACAAAATAAGTAACAACTTGAAAAAGAGCATTATGCTTATATAAAGATATGACACATCTTCTACATCCTATCCATATTATTTTACCCTAGGTATCAGAAATTGGTGTAAGAACTGTCATTGACCTAGAGAGAATTGAGTAGAGAAAGAGGCCCATGTGAAAAATGGAAAATATTTAGGACCAGATTCAGAAGGGACTCTGGTATAAATAGGACTTGGTAAACTTTATACCCCAAACTGAAAATTAGGATGCAACCTCCTGTTTAGCTCTGAAGATTCCCAATGCCCGCACACCTCTTCCAGCTTCAGTCTCACAGTGCTCACTGATGCTATCTAGCTCAGCCCTAGAAACTGGGAATTCAACACTAACCCGCTCCCAGAAGAGTTTTATAGTTGGTGAGGAGTAGACTAGGTTGAGCAGGACTTTCCTCTTCTGCTGGGGATTTGCGAAGGAAGTCAGGATCTGCCAAAGAGGGAGGGAAAGCCAAGGAGGGGAGCTTGGCTCTGCAGAGCCACTGGGACACTCAGGTAGGAGTGAAATGATGAGACTGTCTCTACTGTCAGGACTGATCATGCTTTCTATATTAAACAGTCACTGGACTTGAGTAATAAAAGGAAAAGTACCAACACACATTAGTACTTAACCACAATGCTACAGTCAAGATCCATCCCTGTGTGCACTTTTCAGCTACAGGAATTTAGCATTGCTTTGGGAACTTTCCTTCCCCTTGCTGCGGCACTTACGTTACAGACATAGAGACTTTGCCGAGAAAGGAAGTTTTGGGGTCCCTTGGCTGGAGGATGCCTAATATGCAGACCCACCACTGCTAATCTCTCCTCAGACAGAGCGAGGGCACACTCTGAAAAGACACCAGGAGCTTTGCCTAGCTTATTCAAGCTGTCTTGATGGGCACTTACTCTCAGGAGAGAATACGGACTCTGGATACCAAAAGTAGAGGGTCACATACCTGCAGCCCTGAATAGGGCACCTAAGCTCCAGAGCAGGATTTGAGGCACAGTCCTTCATTTTATGTTTTCTGCCTGCATCTTCCTTGTTCAGTATGTTGGGGGAAGGCAAAAAAAAACCCAGTAAGAATGAGCTGAGGGCCTTGGGCCACTGAACTTTCCCATGCACTGCCTAAAAAATACTATTTCAATAGTCCCTTTTGGATATCAGGTCCCATTCTGGAATCAAGTCCACAAAATGAGAGCCATGCAGTATATTTCTGTAAGTAATTACTGTCATCTGCAGAAGACAGCTCATCTCAGTAAGCTTAGCTAAGTATTTCAGTCTCTGATGGATAGGAATTGGAGTGTCCTAGTTAAAATGCAAAAAAATCTCCATATGGGTAAATAAGAGAAAGAATAAATGGTTCAGTTCTGCAAAGTGTGATTCTTGGCATCCATTGCCTTCAGAAACTACTGAGAATGTGCAATAACCCTCAGGACTGATCTTCAAGTAACCTCTAAGGCAAAGCGTTACAAACAAGCTAATTTTAAAAATCAGGTGTAAAAACCATAAAATTCTAGCAGAGCTTATTTACTGTTTTACACCAAGATCTATGTTTGTATAAAATTTCATGAAAATTGCACCTAATTTACCATGGGTTATTTCTTGAATAAAAAGTAGGAAGAAAGGGAACAATAATTTTCCTATATTTTTATATTATTTTCATCACAGTAGGTAACCTACCTGTAATAAAAAAAAAATGCAGCAACTCTTTTTTGTGATGCTATGTTTATTGTATTGAGTTATATGCAATATAATACACATCAGTACCATATGGTGCATAAGCAGTAAAATAAGGAATATAAAAACACAATGGCATTACAATTATTTAGTGTTATAAACACTATAAAGCATCACAGTAGCTAGCAAAATTATGCTGAAAACTAAGCAGGAATGTATTTTTAAAGTTTTTTGAGAACTTTGCCAAGAACTACTCAGCTGTGAGTAGTTCAACCCCTTAAAACTGGGGTTGAATCCTCCACTGGTGTAATTTAAGATAGATCCATCAGCATAAATGAAGTTAATCAATATAAACCAGCTTAGAGTCTACATCCACAAGGATTCTTCCCTTCAGGTATTGCATTATTCTTCACTGCAAGCTCAGGAACCCGAGTTAAGCAGAAAGAGTGCACCAAAAGGGAAACAGACTTTAAAATAGTAATTATCACGTTATTAGCATACTTTGCATTGCTATGGGAGTGCTCCAAGGATTCCAAACAGAATAATCAGTCTTCACTCAAGTTCACAAAACCCATTTTACAGATGAGATATTCATTATATGAAAGGACTGAAGATTACCCTATGCCTTATCGAAACAGGATATGCTTGCATTTTCTTTGACCTCAAAGCCAGGTTATGAAGTTCCAATCCCCATCAGTAGCTGACTTCTCCCACCCCAGAATCACAGCTCTCTTCCCCCTCAGCAGCGCTGACTTGTACACTGCAGGTCTGGTGCAGGAAACAAGACTCTTCACAATCCTGGAAAAAAGGTACGTCCTGAATCAAGGTCCCACCTTGTGGATTAAAATTAACTGCTGACTCAGGAGAACAGGGACTTGGTGTGTGTTTTTTCTCGTAGTTGCCTGAAATGGGCATGCGTAAGTACAATTGCCTGGATGGAGGAGGTGGTTCCCTTAAAAAAAAATTGAAGAGATGAGTTTTCTGAACTGAAAAAGAGGGAGGATAGATTTTTTGCAGGCTGTTCAATTTTCTTCTGAGTTTACAGATGGAGATTAAAAAAACCAGGACATTTCATGTCAAATAGGCTGTAACATTCAAAGTCCTGATTGGCGGGAGGCAAGACCTGTCCAGCTGAATACAGCTTTGCACTTTTGCATCCTAAAGCACTGGCAGAGAGCCCTAATAATTTATGTTATGCCTGCTCTGTGGATAGATTTCTTCATTTTGCTGCAAGCCATATGGCTTTCATGAAAATTACTTTTTTTCTCAAAATACTAAAATAAAGTAATATGTGGCTAATATTTTATTTTCTTGCCAACAGCTTTTGGGGACAGTGATTCAGTCTGGGATAAAATATGTATCACAAAATTTGTAACAGTTACTGCGGAGGTGTGTCAAGATAAAGAAGTATTTGCATTACTCCTCACTGAAATGAGTTTGACAAATAAAACCATGTCTCTATTGGAATTTTACTCACGCCACGAGAGCACTAAAATAAATATCAGTGAAAATATTCAGTATTCAGTTTGTTACTTAGAGATTATTATTCATGTCAGAGAAAGGTAGTTGCAGACTTACTGAATCAAATTCATCCTTAACACGAAAATTCACTGGAATTATACCAGAGATCAGGGTGCCATATTGACTTCAATAATACAAAACTACAACACATTTTTTCACTTCTCCAAATAAATGAGATTCATTATCTTAAGGGATTTCTGTGTGTTACCAATGAGATTCCATTGCACAACAGGTTCTGTTACACAACAATCTTAAAATCAGTTTTCATTAAAAGATCATTTTTTGATGTGTGAAGACATTCAGGACTGGTGTTTTTCTTCATCCATATTTCTTTACTTCAGAAATGGTATTTGCTCAGAGAAGGTCCAAAAACTTTTCTCAGATGTAAAATTATGTTAGGAACCCAGACATTATCTAAGTGAAATAAAAGAAAAAGCAAAAAAAAAAGTGCTTTCTGGAATTTAAATAAACAGCATTGTTACCAAGCAATGCTTTTACTATTTCCTTAAAACATCACTTTGATGTTTGAGGAGGTCACAGTTTGCTAGGACACAAAATATTTGAAAAACAAAGCATACAGCTCATGTTGCTGTAAGTACACAGAGGAATAAATCATGGGCCAAATTCTGTCCTCCTGGGCAGGTCTTACAAAAGAGTATAGTTTCAAATGAACTGCAAAGAGCATGATTTGCTTACTTTTCAAGCATTCTGCAGCATACCAAAAATGAAGAGAACAAAGTTTTCTGTGCGTCACATCTGGCTAGGTTAGTCTGTACTTCTAGAAGAAACTCTTAAAAACAAGACTATAACTTTTATTAACAAAAGAATATAAAACAACAGCTTACGTAGCAAATGTCTCAAATACTTGACTCCCTGCAAATATTAGGATTACAGAAAGCACTCGATGTGTGGTGCAGGAAGGAAATTGTATTGTGTTTGATAGTGGGATTCAGAACTGTAGCAGGATAAGACATTGGGTAAGGAGAGCTGCAGTTTATCTGGAGGAATACAATTTTCAGAAGACAGATGGGAAAAAGAGGATAGAGAAGGTGTGGTGGCTCAACAGAAAAATGCTTATGCAGGCTTTATAGTACAGATGGTGTAATAAAGGAAGTGATAGCAATGACAAATTTTAGGGAAATCTAAGACAGATAGAAATCTAAAAAGGAATAGCAGTCGGTGTCTGCAACAGAATACCGGATCAGCAGCTCAGAAGAGCTGATGAATGAATCCTGAAACGTCAGTGTGATGGGTGCAGGAATTAATGCTAATCCTGGGAGGAAATCTGAAGGAAGTTACTTCAGCAATACTATACAAAAGATGAGCATAAAATCAAGCAATTATAAAAATATTCAACCTCAGGATATCAAAGTACTGGTTTGCAAGGTAGCACAGACAGTAATTGGGGAGGACAAGAAGGAAGACTTGACAATTGTAAGGCAGAGGAATATTCACATACAACTACAAAAATGGCCACCAGGTTTGCTGAGCAGACCCCTTCGGAAGCACATGATGCTAAACTCTGTTAGCATAATTTAAAAGTGTAGCTTTTGTGTTCCACACACATTTAGTTGGGGAGATTACATTTAAAACAAAGGCAGTTTCATCCTTACTTTTCTCTCAGAATGAAACATTCAGGTCTGAAAGCTTGAAAGGATTTGGGAAGTCCGTTTGAACCAGTGAACACCCACAGTGAAGCCTTTGCCTCCGTTTTGTACCTCCTTTGGCAGCACGGCCATCTGCAGCTAGGCAATTCCCTTCCTCAAAAGGGGCCTTTCTGGGAGAGCAGTGGCAGAATTTGGGCCCCTGTCCTGGATGTGTTGTGAGAGCAGACCTGGAGCCAACAGAAAACTTGCAGGCATGACAGTCACCTAGCATTATGCAGTCCTGGGGTGAAAGATGGAGGGGAGGAGAGCCCAGCAGCAGAGACGTCTTTGCTGGCTTCCCTGATTCTCCATTCGGACTGCAGCTGGGATCTGCAAGTCCCAGACCAGGCAATTGCTAGCAAAATGAAAGAAAAGAGTTCTCTAAATTGTTTCCTATTTCTAATGGTGATGTAATTGCCTCACCTCAGTAGTAAAAACATTTCACAATAATGCAAAGTGTATTGAGTCTAAGGCAAAAGGAGAAGTGTTACAAGATGCTTTTTGAATTAAAACCCTGGTGTGAGATACAGTTGGCCTGCGTGGCTCCAGCAGTGATTATAAACGATTAAGATAAAATGGAGGAATGGAACTGAAGGGAACCCTGTAGACAGGCTGTAATCTTCCTTCAGTGATCACAGATAATATTTGTAGTGTTTTGAAGTGCTAATGTAGTGCCCACAAATGAACTAACAGCTCCCTTCAGAAAATGTACATGATCCAGACTTCACTGAAGCCAACGAAATGGATAACTTTAACTTCAAGCAACAGTGAAATGTTAGTTAAAAATATTAACTACTTTAGGAATATTCCTTTAGCTTCTGAATTTTTACCAGACAAAAGAATAAGCAATCCCATCACCCCAGGTCAACATATTTTCTTCATATTCTGTGGTGATATTGTACATCATATGTCCACAACTACAATATATATGCCATCGAAGTTTGATTTTAGCATATTACAAATAGCCATAAATACAAATACATTTACATTGAAAGAAATGCTGTATTACAGGTCAATAGGTTCAAGTCAGACATCCACGCAACTCTTGAATATTGCTGCCACCTTCAGGAAATACATGATAAAAAAAGACCAAAATATTAATTAGAAAAGAAATGGCAAATAAATCAGATTTATGGTGCCACTTGGTTATTATATTGTACTGCTTTGACATTAATTTTCATGATGGTATATAAAGATAATTTTATTATCCTCAATTTCCAATAAAGATGTAAGTCCAATGTTAAGAGATTTGCCTAAGGCCAATCAGAGCCAGTGACACATATATCCTCATCTCCTTGAAGTTTCATCCAGAAAGATTTGTGGATCAGAAAATCATTGTATTGGCATTTGGATATTTATATTATCATTGAAACTTATTTTGTCGTTGATTCATTGAGGCAGTTACTTAGCATTGCAGTGTAGATTTTATCACCTGCACTGAACCTCAGTTCCAGTAGTTATTTTTACAACAACACACAGAGTAGTATTGAACACTGTGTCATAAAATACGGATGGAAAAATCAGTGTCTATCTATTCACTAAGTTAAATTTTTAATCAATAGCATTCCTGACTGTTATTGGGCAGGATGGTTCTGTGTTGGTGCTTTACAATGCTATGCGAGAGTCCTATTGATCCCCTGCCAGTTTCTCACTTCTTTTTCTCATACAAAAGAAATCAGGAATAGCAATGTTAGAACTTCAGTCTTTATGAAATGTCAGCATAACTGAAGTTTAATTACCAAGTAAGTAAACTGACCCAATTTTATTTTTTGATTCCTATAAAAGCTTACATGCATCTCATATCGGCTTAGCTCTCAGTAGCAAGGTACAAACTCATCTCATGTAACTTTAGACTAAAGTCATGATACTTTATGTTTTTTTGTAATGGAACTGATGTAAATTCTGTATGGATGTGTTTTAACACAAGCTTTCCAAGTGCAGCTGATAGTATGAAGTGATCCAGCCTCTGACCCTCATGCCCATTTACCCACCAATTCCTTATTGGTTTTTTTAAGAGAAACATCTAGTAAGGGGTTAGTATTTCCCCAGAGTGCACAGGGAGGAAAGGACAGATGGTCTCCAAAATAGAAAATTTCCTTTGGAGATTATTTAAAAATACTTTCCCATCAGCAGTAACATTTTAAGCAGTTTCCTTTTTGATATTTATGACTAGATTATGATCTAGTGAAGTTTCAAAACATGCTCATTGTTCCTCCAAATTTGGGAAACTCCCATGAATAGTGATGCGAGAGGGCAAAAAATGCCATAGTGGTCATAAAAGGGTTGATGAAGTGTCTTCATCTTTTATTTGGGGGATCAAGAACTGCTTAAAGAATTCAGGGTACTGAGAGAGGTGGGGTAGGCCTCTTGTGTTATCTCCAGAGCCAGATTTCACACTTAACTTCTCCTAGTATGACATCTATCTTAGTCCTAGTTTGGGAAACTCTAAGTGGGGATAACCTGGCTCCTCCTAGTCTTGATTTAGCTCTGGAATGGAGTATAGAAAGTTGGCTTTGTTTTGGTTTTTTTTGTCAAGTGTATTTTGCCCTCCCCTTTAGTTCTTCTTTGGTATATACTCCTTTGAAAACCGTATCAGCCAAAGAAAAGCATAAAGTGGGATTTCAATATACGGGTTTTGGTAACATATTCTATCTGATACTAAAAACCAAACCCTTTAGTTTTCTAAAATAAAGGTCTTACCGAGTTGCTGAAAGTCTTAAACATCCTTGGAGATACTAATGGCTGTGCATCAGCTAAATAAAATAAAAATCTCTCCAGGCCTTTGTGTGCCATCCACAAAAGGGTGGTCTTGTGGAGAGTTACAATGAAGGAAAAGGGAAGGCGGCAGGGCAGAATGGAGCAGAAAGAGAAGAAAGGAGAGAAATTATGTCCCTGGTGTAATGAAATTAGCACTAAGACCAGCTGTTCCCACTACTACCATTACCTGTAAAGAACATCTCTTTGTTGTCCACAGTTTCCTCCTTTCTGAACTGCCACATTGGAGACACTGCAAGAACATTTTAAATTTACAGAAATTTGGAATAAACTGGTAATTCAAATTCTAGGACATGTTCAAGGTATGGGGAGAGAGTCTTCTTATTAATCATCAGGTATGGAAATTAAACTGCTCTGTAATACTTAAATGACTCACATCCCTATAACGTTTCACAGTTTGAAGCTTTGCTTACCTTATATGCTACACACTCTAAGAACTGGTGCATTTGCTCTTTCCTCTAAGCTTCTGAAAATATAGAAGTCAGCACTGTGACTTTCTATGAACGTTGAAATCCTAAGAAGACTTGTTTGTAACTCATGTCTCCCTGAGCTAGCATTAGAAGCCAGGGGTTTTCCTGTTTGTACACCTGGGAGAGAACATCTGGAGTATTTTTGCCAATGAGAAGGATGCCTTGGTGTAAGAGACAGTGGAAATTCACCAGTGTGAAATCAGCATGAGCAATTTCACGGTGATTGCAACCTCTCTCCTGTGACTGACATCCATCCATGTAAACATAATGCACTTCAGAATAGTGTTGCTCATGCCAGAGTATCACCCTCAGAAGGTATCTGCCTGGATGCACCCTAATGATCATGCCAAATGGCACCTGAGATCTGCCAGCTTGGTTCAGGAGAAAGGGCTCCAGGCTCCAATTGCTGCAAAATATGTGGCAAAAGAAGCTGGATGAAATACAGAAGGTGGCAGAGCGTAGAATGGAATGGAAGGATTTCAGAAATACCACAAGTACCATGACATAGAAATACTGCATTTTACATGCTTGGACCCCATGTGCTGGTAGTACTACTGTGGGAGACTGGATCCTCACACTTAGAGCTCTATTAACTGAGGGGGCTACAGATACACTTACAGCAACATGTTGCCATGGAAGATTAGCATTACTAACATTACCAAAATCATTAGAAAAAAGTAGGAGTAAAGGATAAAAATGTACAATTTTTCATGTCAACTTACATGCAAGCACTGTCAAACATCATTATGAGTGTTTATTACAACTAATTTCTGGCTTGTTATAGCTGAGCTAATAGAAAATTATTTCAAATCAAAATGCTTTCGCTGTTTTGCGTTACGCCTTCATTTGTTGAACAGAAAAAAATACTATTTTCTCATTTTGTAGTATTTCCTCCGTCCCAGGAGAGTTAAAGAGCACTGGAAAGTAACTTGCCATTCATATTTTTATTTATTGAGACAATCTGCTCCCCTGCTGATGTAAATTGGCAACAGCGGCATGAGTGCATTCCTTTGACTTTAGGGGAAAACCAACACCACAGAAGGCTGGGGGCCACCCCGGGCTGGGCAGAGGTGAGCCCCGACCACCAGCCTGGAGACAAGGAGAGCCGAGTTATCTGCAGCTGAATGTTTAAGAGTTTTGCTGGGGGGGACTCTTATTGATAAACGTGTCCCAGTTACCCACGCCACGGGTTTTCCCTCGAAAAAGAGGGGAAAGTGCAGATCAATCGTCTCCTAGGTCAGTGCTGTTCCTCGGCACCTTCGTTTTACGTAATCTGGCCGACAACACAGAGACCGAACGAAGGACCGCGAGAGCCAAACAGCCTCCGTGGGGCAAAGGAGTTACTTCCCTACTTGAAACGGTTGCCAGAGGACCTCTGGGGCTGCCGCCCTTCCCGCCTCCGCGCTGGCCGCCCCCGAGGCCAGGGGAGCCTGCGGCGACGGTGGAGGCCGCGGCCCGGACCCAGGGAGGGCCAAACCCCGCCCCGCCTACGGGCGGGCTGCGACAGCGGCTTCCCCACCCCGGCAGGGAGGAGCGGGCGGCGGGCTGAGGCGGCCCGGCCTTCCCGCGTCCCGCCGGCCTCTCGCGATGTTGCTAAGGGCCCTGCGAGACTCGGCAGCGGGCGCCGCCAGTTGCTAAGGGCCGCCGCCCGGGGAGACGCGCGGCCGCCGCGACGGGGAGGGCAGCCGTCGCCTCAAGGTGATTCCCGCCGGCCCGGGGGGGCTCGGGGCGGAGGGCCGGCGAGGGACGCGCACGGCCACGTCCCTTTCCACAACCCACGGGGCCCGGCCGGAGCCTGGGGCTGGGCGCAACCGGGAGTGCGGGTCGCCGGAGGCGGGCCGGGCCGGGCGGCGGGGCGCTTCGGAGACCTCCTGTGGCGGAGGGGGTAGACACACTGGCGAGGGCGGCTGCGGCAGCCGAGGTGCTAAACCGGTGCTGAGGCGAGCCCCTGGCAAAGCTTCTCCGCGCTCTTAGCGATAGCTTGAGAGAAGGAGCTGTTGAGGTTTTTTGCCTCTTGTCCTGGCGCTTTTGAAAGGACAAGCTTCTCTCATACACGAGTTGCCATTAGAAATCGGTTCAGTGCCAAAAAACTGGTAGGGAGTTGAATGACTGATGGTAAAAATCGAGAGGGGGGAGGAATTCTCGCGCCAGTCGTATTTCTGGTAACTGCTGTCGTTGTCTTGTTGGTAAAGTTATAATTTCTGTTCAAACCCTTGCTCAGGCAAAGGCTTGTGAAAGAAAAAGCACTGGCTACAACAGGCCATTCTGAATTACCCCGTGGGTTTTGGGGCAGGATTTGCAGTTGTGGGACAGTGCTGGGAAAATGAATTTGAACTTGAAAATACTGCACAAACTGGGCTAAGGAGGAAATGGTCATTTAAATTTTATCCGGAAACTGAATGGGGGATATGTCTGCTGAGGAAAAAACAAACACCACCAAAACCCAAACACAACAAACCACAAATCTTTACAAATTAATTTTAAGATAACTATCTCTGTTAGTACATAAGTCAAATAAGAGTTTCAAAGCAAACTGGAGGTGAAACTGCAACACTCTCATGATTTCTTTATGAATAATTTGAGTGGGGCTTTGCACTGATTGCCAATCAGTATCCAGATACTTGCACTTCTAAAAATACCTCGTTGTCCCAAAATACCGAGTGAAGTTTTTTGCAGGGGATTAGGATATTGTCCAATGCTAGGGTCAAAAGGTAAGACTTATGAGAGTGGTTTATATGGACCTAAAAATGCATTGGCTTTGATTAAATATCTTGAGACTCTGTAAGAAAGAGTACTGCAAATTGCAGAGTTAAGTTTATTACAAGGGTTTTGTGTGTTTTTTTGTTGTTTTCTTTTTATTTTAATGCTATTTTTGATAAGATTGAGTTAATGCTGAATTATGTTTGATCAAAGTAAAACATTCAGCAACTGTGCTCCTTACCACAGAACTGCTAACTCAAGGAACCCTTACCTCTCATAAAGGGTAACTCTCTAGCTGGTGCTGTATGGCTCGATTTTTTTGGTAGTTAATAGTGTTTAAGTCTGAAGAAGTGATTTATTATATTGTCTCTTCCAAGTGTGCATATTTTTATTCACAGGAGAGTTGTTGATTGATTTAGAGAACTTTGACTTTTTTTAATTTAAAAAAAAGAAGTCATTCTTCCTCAAATAGACTAGAAATATATAAGCTAGAAGTGCCACTAGGGGTTGGAAGTATTCCTTGGCATATAAAGAAGTTTAAGCCATGAATTTAGGTTAATTAATTAGTCAAGATAGAAATGGAGCTTTTGTTTTTTTTGCAACCCTTGAAAATTAAACTGATAAGACACTGTTTTCTGGACTTGACAGATGTTTCCAGTTTCTCACTGCTGCTGCTTCTCCCAGTTTTTCCCAGTAGCTGTAGGGTTAAATTGACAGGAATCTGTCAGGTCACTGCCGTTGATTACCGTAGGGAAATTAAATGGTTGTGATAATTCCACCTGGCCCTTGCAAAAGCTGCCAGCACCTTCCATTATGGGCACAGCAACAGCTCTGAGGAGAGGGATCCAAATGTCAGAACTGCCTAGTAATAGTGAATGAGGAGCAGCTGAGAGACTTGTAGAGGTTTCTCATCAAGATACAGTCATTACATCTGTAAGACCCCCCTTTTTTAAATTAGAGTGTAGTCTTGTGCCTGTTTGATAGGCAAGTCCTCAAGCGACTATGAACAGGAATATTCACGCTTTTCTTAATGCAATATCTCATTTAAGAGTATTGTACTAAGATAGCAGGAAGTTTATTAAAACTGGTTTGATTATTTTGTTTCCAGTTTGTCCGAAGATAAGGTCTATCAAATATTTCCTGTCTGTGATTGTGTCTTTTGATAGAAAATCTCATGTTGTTAACAGGAAAAAAGTAGCAATTTACGGGATTTATGCTTTTCTTACCATCTTGAAGGGACGAAAAAAACCCAAACTGAGAGCTTGTTATTCTTATATTTGCTTTATACAGATGTTTCACTTTACAAGTGAAGATGAAGCTCTGTTACAGTCTATGCTTAGACAGTTGCTGCAGAGTGTGAAGGAAAAAATCACTGGAGCCCCATCAGTAGAATGTGCAGAAGAGATTCTCTTGCATTTGGAGGAAACAGATGAGAATTTTCACAAGTAAAAATATTTTTGCTATTTTTAATATTTAAGGAGGTGAAATGGGTTACTATATTATTCCTGGTAAAAGTTTACAATTTATATTGCTGTGTGAATGTGTATGCATTTATACGTATAGATTTTCCTGTCACTAATCAACTCTCAAAAGATGCGAATTTAGAGAATAAAATTAAGTTTGCCATTTTTATGTTTGGGTTTTTTTTTTTTTTTTCCACTCTTGGTAATATATTCGTTTTGATTTTTTATTTTACCTCGTTAATGTAGTGGTGATTTAGATGCAGTTTCCTCTCTCTGCTGCACTTAATGAGTCGTCAGCTTTATTCNATGCATGTGTACATGTAATGTACTAAATGCACACGCGAACAGAAGCTAGAAGAAATTCTTACTGAAGGCTGTCAGGCAGTATTTTTGACACCTGCCAGACAATATAATTTTGTTTTTCAAATAAGGTAAATTTTCAGAAGGCTACTTGGCTTCCATATTTGATGTGTCTGGTTTATATTACTGAACCTTTGTGTATCTTATCAGGTGGTCATTCTTTTAATTTATGTTTTGAATAAAGCAGAAATGCATCACCATCACAATTCTGTTAAATCAGACTTGGCAGCGTGACCTCACTTACATGCGATCTACCTTTCTGGAGCCCACACTCCTTTCCTTTCCATGGTATTCTAACTTGGTTATTTTTTTTACTACATGGGAGATTTTTAGTATGCGTTTATGACAAGTCAAGAGTGTATCAAGCTGAAATGACCGTGAAGACATTTTAATAAGGACCAGAGTTCTGTGACCTGACTTACTCTGAGAAACCTTGTTCCCTGCCAGCTTTTTTCAGAAGTGGCACGATCTACATTCTCTTAAATTTGTCTGGTTTTTAGCATTGCTTTGTCAGTGTTAGAAGTTAGGTAAAAGTAAATAAGTGAAATAGAACTAGGGTTTATCTAAAATTCCACTGTAATTTTAAAACTTTCATGCTCTTGTATCTTCTGAAGATGCTAAATCCTTTAAAATGTATTTTAGCTCTATTTTAATTTGTATTACAGATTTTATCAGGTAACACTTTTGTTGGCAGCCTTGCAAATTTTGAGTACCATGTTACTGGGTGACAAGCATGAGCGTAAAAAAATTGGTTATAAACATATCAAAGTTGAAAATTACATGTAGTTTTGGAAGAAAAACATTTTTATTTAAAGAAAGACATATACAGTAAAAAATCCCAAACAACCAAAACACTATGAAATTACTTCTGTCAATATTTCTTCTGAGGACTTATTAGGAGAATACCCAGGATGAGGGAGTAAACTCTACAGCTGCTGGAAAAAGTGCATACATAGCTTTCCCCTTTAGAACAGTGAAACCATGGCATCCATTACTCTTCCTGGTACGTTAAAAAATTGGTGATCCTAAAGATACTTTCATTTAATGAGAAAAGTTTTAACTTACATTTAATGGAAAATCAAGTGGTGCTTTAGATGCAGAATGTGAGCATTACTTTCTGGTGCTGGAATATTTCTGGAGGTGTTCTAGTCTTGTTCATGACCTGTGGCAGTATAGGTTGGTTTTCATGGGAAGTCAGGGAGGTCATATGGCCATTTATTAGTGAGACCATTAAGAAACTTTTTCCTTGACCCTTATCCCATCCATCCAGACTGCAAGCTCCTTTATTAGTAGCATATGCTTTTGGATTGTCCAATATGCTACTTGAGCTCAGTATTTTGATCAGCACTGTTTCTGCCTCATGGTTGTTTTGCCTCAGTAATTGTATCAGATTTTGAGGCCTTACTTTATCCTTTTTTCCCCACTTTGACATAGAAAAGACAGAAACACAGGATCCTCAGAAAGCTAATAAAAAGGAAAATTGAATCAAATTCAAAATTTATGTGCAGTAGTAGAAATCAGGATTTTTAACTATATAAGTAGCATGTTCTCTGTTGTATTTTTTCCTTAAAGTCCTAGAGTTTTTT
>VYZV01027765.1:104885-145683 GCA_013401275.1 Pandion haliaetus | reverse complement strand
ATTTCACGCTCAAGTCATCGCTACTTGTTTGTGATGCTGTTTTTCATGGCCTATATTTTTATGTAGAAATGGAAACACTTCAAAAGATTTTACGCCTTTCTTTGGGCTTCAAGCTTTTTCTGAAGATACTTGCCTTTGGATGAGAGTGCATGCAATGCCTATACATTTTGTGTCTGGGGAAGTTAGAGGCGTCAGTAGTGTTCTTTGCCTAGCTAGGAGAATGGCTAAATCCATTTTATCCCCCAACTCTGGTATGTAACCTGGCACCTACTGTATCAACTGGAGAACTTTTTTGTGATACCGCAAGCAGCGAACAGGTAATTTGACATACTTTTGAGGACTGTGTCATCTTCAAAACTTTTCTTTTGTATTTCTTAGCTGTGTTGAGCTGAAAAAAAGTTCATCTTCCCATTTACAGGTTAATACACCTACTATTAAACTTGTTTATGTTTTCACAGGAATTTTTGGTGATTACTCAATAATACCGCTTAAAAATGGCCATTCAAATTTACATGTTGCCATTCAAATTTGTATGTTTTCCTAGTGAATTACAGGCTAAGAAGAGCTCACATTAGTTTTCTGACAGCAGTCAATGAGTGCAAGGAAATGAAACGTAACATCACTGAATAATACAGTTTGTTCAGCCTTAATACTCCTGTAATTTCACAGACAGTGCTTTGCAGCCTGAAATGACCCTCCCAGGGTAGAGCAGTATAAGGGGTTTTGTTTAAGGGCTCTCTACGTAAGATCACTTCAAGGTGTTCCTGTTCTCTTCTTTACTTCAAGCGTACGATATTTAGACAACTTGTATGGTATATGAAGCTTTTCAACAATGTTGTTGATTTTTTTTTTAATTTGTTTGATTTTGAAGATTGGAAACTTAGCACTTCCTTAGCTCATTAGTATTATAAGGAAATTCCATGAAAACCTAAATAAAAGATATAACAAAACTTTTTGTTTGGCTTCTTTTCCTAAATGTTTTGGTTTGTAAAAGAAAATGAAGATCTTTTTCCTAACGATTCATGTGTTCCTGCAAATTTCTCCATCCCTTCAGAATCCCTGGTTATTAAATATTTGTAGTATATTAAATATCTGTAATATATTCAAAGCCAGTTATTTCAGGAGACAGCAACTAAGAGAAGTAGGAAGTTATATATAATAATTTTTTTAGATCTGCAATAATGTTTATATTTAATAGCATTTCAGGTGCAGGGTTAAACTGGATTAAACAATCAGATTGCAAGTTGGGCAGCTGGATAGCAAGTCTTTTCCAGGGTATCTCAAAAAGACAGACGATACATTGTAGGCAGTTGTTAAAATACAATCCCTAAATTAGCATTCTGCTTCCAGGTGTGTTTCAAAAGTGGGAAGAGTAATACATGAAATGTGTTGTGGAAGTATATGTGTTGCAGTATAAGTTAATTTTTCTTTCAGTGTTAGTAGATTATTGCAATAAAGTTAGAATGGACCTAAAACATAGCATGAGTTGAAAATACCAATGTTCAATGTGTTGTTACTGGAATTCTTTAAGTATATGTAAGCCAGTCCACCCTGTCTTGCATAAGATGCATACAGGGCTTTAGCCTTCAAGTTATGAAAGAGGAATCTGAACATAAAATAGAATGTTTTTTAAAAGAACAATATGAATAATGTTGAGAAGTGTAAAGTAGTGTTGGTGATTCAAAATTAAGACAACTAGCTTGAATTTCCTTTTCTCTGTTCAAGTTTTCAAAAATGATTCACAAAGTCATTCTTTATGCCTTCCTCTGTGTTTATTAGCTGACTGCATGTGTGGATCTTCTCAGCTATAATAGTCCAATGTGGGGGGTTTGTTTCTTTTGCATATCAAAGGCATCCAGTATAGAGAATAAACAGGACTGGATCAAACACATCCGGGAAGTGATACAAGAAAGGACCATTCATCTGAAAGGAGCATTGAAAGAGCCGATCCACATCCCCAAAACTGCACCAACAACAAAACAGAAAGGAAGAAGGTAAGTAGTATTTTAAATAATTGGCGATCTCTAAGTACACAACAGCACTCTTTCCTCTGTAGTGTTGAATTTCTAATGACTTTTGGTGAATTGGACAAAAGCAAGTGTCGTTTTGGGCAGCTTTATCTTATAATTAATTTCCAGTTTCCTGCAATTCCAAATTTGTTCAGATTTCTGCTCTGAACAGTCTCTGACTTGTGTACGTTCAGCCATTACAGAAGGGATTTGGAGCTGCGGTACGGGATAGCTGTACCTTTTAGATTTTTACAATTCTGCATGTGTTACTCGGGTCCTTGGTTTCCTTTCATGGAGCTTAAAATGTGTGAGCGAATGTTCTGCTTGCTAGAGCTTTGGCTGAATGGCCGTGCAAGTTTCTTGCCATAGTGGCTGGTTCGTTGTTGCCTTAATAGTACATGATGTAGAGCTTGAGCAAACAAATCTGTTCTCTTAAAGCATAGAACAAAGAATTAAGTGCTGAATATTTGATTTTTGCATCAGTTAGTTTGGCTGGTGTCTGTTGCCACGCTGTCTAGGTGCCCCTTTGGAGTTGCAAGTAGGGAACTAACACGTTACACACACAGTGCTAATGTAACAAAAACTAAATTATTTGCAGAGACGGCGAGGACCTGGACAGTCAGGGAGATGGTAGCAGCCAACCTGATACTATTTCAATTGCCTCACGAACCTCACAGAACACACTAGACAGCGATAAGGTAAGTTTCCCAGGCATTGCTCTGTTATGCGAGCAAAGGGTTCATCCCTTACTGTGAGTTAGCACCCAAGATTATAGACCTTAGTACCTTCAGAGACGAGGCTTGGAAATATTCTCTCTCTCAAAAATAGCTGTTCTGGAGGTTGGTGGTTGCCACACGGTTTCTTTTGTGAAGGAAAAATACTATCCAGTGTTCATCGGTTAGAGAGTAAGAGTGTTCACTTTCTGCATGAGAGCTGGGAGAAATCACTGTATTAAGGAGGAGTAACCGACAACACTATCATATGATACCAGTGCTACTGTTTCCTTTCCTCTGTCTTTGCCTATAGATTCTGGTTGGGTTATCCCATAAGGATAACGCAGCCAGAGTTTCTTCTGGGTGGAAGAAAGATAGGCGTCAAAAGAGTAAAAATTCTTACGAAACGTGTTGCTTTGGAATTGAAAGAAGATTTCTGGCAATTGAGAAGTATTAGGACTTTGGAGGGAGGTAGAGATGGATAATAGAAGTTTGTCAAATAGAAGGATGAATAAAAACATAGAAGCTGCGTAGCAAATTACTTGAAAACATGGTTAGGGATTTCTGGCCTGTTACCTCATTGGCTAAAATTGTTCTGGTGAGCCGTGCAAACTACGCAGGTAAATAAGCAGTATATTACAGGGCAGCTAGGTGAATAGGTTCTCAGAGTAATATTTTAACCATTCCTATCATCATCTAAAAGAGAGTTTGTTTTCTGTATTTTTGCATGTCACTTAAACTCTGTGGTTTGGTTTTTCCATGTAAAGAAGAGCAAGACAGAAGAAGGGAAGTAGAAGGTGCTTAGGGTTGCTCTTGTGTTTGTCAAAAATAGTCTATGTTTTGACCTTGTGCATTTGTACTGAAGTTGGTCTGTATTTTTGGTGGTGATTTCTTCTAATGAGATCTGTGAGACAAAGGGTTCGTTAGAGAAGGAAAAGAAAAAAATATTTTGGTGACTCTTGTTTTGCTATTTTATTCTTTGCATTCTTACTTAGCTATTTAGTGATTTACAAAAATTGCGTTGTGTATACTAGCGAACAGTTTCGTTCATTTTTTTAGGCATTCGTAAGAGTTTAGGTAATCTATCACACTCAAAAGCAAGACATGCTCTCTGATTTCCCTGATTGTCGGCTGGGACATCAAGCTGTGTGCACGCAGCCTGGCTGGGTTGTGCTTCAATTCAAATGGAGGTGATGCAATCCATCCCTGCCATGCACAACCATTGCCCCTCTTCCGTTGTTTGTGATGTACTGTTTACTGGGGAATAGCATGGATTGTCTCCTGTTGCCCTTCACGGTACTATTTCATGCATCACGTAAAATTTGCTAAAAAAGTTGGCCAAGTGGAATGCCCTCAGGATTGTCTTCCAATCTGACATGAGGAGGAGTCTTACCAACAACCTGTTCAACAGGAGTTGTAAGTTAAAAGGAGGAAGAATGGAACACCTTCATATATTTTCCTGACAAATTAAGTTTTAAATTTGGTTAGTGAGCATAGTGTTGTTTCTAAAGTATTTTTGAGTTCTCACATTAGCGTATAAAATTTTTGTTAGACTTCCCCTTGACAAGAAAAACAAACTGAAAACTGGGAGACTCCCTGGAGGTTACATGTGCTATGTATTGTATGTCCAGGGAAGGAATATACTGTGTGTGCACTTTTAAAAAGTGTGTGAATTAGCAGAGTAGCTTTGTTTAATATTTCTATTATATGTTTTGGTTTGTTAAATATATTAAGAAGAGAAAATGTTTTTATCTGTTTAAAAATAGAAAGTAACAGTTATTAAGTAACAGTAACAGGCAGAAGACCAGTGAAATCTGTAGGTTATCTTAACACTCTTGCTGAATCTGAAGTAATCTCTCGCTTTTTATGTTGAAAATTCATTAGCTGCAGTCCATTTGGGGTTTAAAATTGACACTGTTTTCTCAGCCTAGAAGCTTGAAGTGTGTATGAATGTCTTACAGAGATGGAATAAAAGTTTTATGGATTTTAGGTGCTGTTGATGTGGTTAGCCAGATGGAGCAGTGGAACTCCTCAGTCGAATTTGGAGCATGTCCAAAACTGAGCTGGGATTCCAAATCAAGAAACATTCAAAATATCAAGTAATTTGAAATATTGTTAATCAAGTGGTCAAAATGTTTAGCATTACTTACTATGCTGTTGCTGAACATTTTTCTGTTCACATGTATCTACTATTGTGATTAAGAAAAGACAAAAAATACCAAAAATGTCATGCTAATCAACAGCCAAGTAAAACCATTATTTTCTCTAATTATATGTTCAGACAGTTGATTCTTTTAAAATCAATGTTTTGGTTAGAAGTGCTAATCTGTTATACAGGGAGAATATCAGGAATGAAATCCTTTATCCAAAACTCAATACTCTTTCTCACCTGCTCAGAGATACACTTTGAAAGAGCTAAAACTCCTTAGCTTTGGTAGTACGTGTTTGAATATTGTCCAGATGAGCTTATTTCCTTGCATCCTGTTTTCTGACATAATTGGAAATGCCTTAACAACAGAGAATAACTTCATGATTAGTTTTTTTTTTTTCTTCTCCACCCTGGCTTTTTGGGCTAGAATTGTAACTTCTGATTGTTGGCTCGACTGTTGCCAGTTGCTTTTCAGTAATGACTGGGATGATGCAGTAGACTGTATGTTTATAAAGCTGACATCCTTCCCAGCTTCATGTCATCTGAAAACTATATTGGCGAATTAGAATTAAGAATCGTCTTGGCAAATGGGAGAAACTAATTGGCAAAATACCATGCAATTTAATAGGAACAATCTTGAGCTAATGTCAATAGGTGGAAATAGTTAACTACTAATGAAAACAGTGAGAGTATTGAACAGTTCTTGAGAATATGATCTAGAAGCTGTAGAGGCTCACGAGACATTTATTATTTTAACAGTGTGATGCAATTATGGGGGGTGAGCAGCCCTATATTGTCTTGTAAAAATAGGATGCTGAGCTGCAGCAACAAAGTCTTCATTCTTTACTTAGCAATCCTAAGGCCTCCGTTAGATACCTCATCCAGTTTTGAGTACAGAATTCTAGCAAATTAGTGGTCCATTGGAAGAGTTCCAGGGGAAAAAAAAAAAAAAAAAAAGAAAACTATTAGGCATCTATCAGATATATCTTACAAGGCAAGATAAAGAGTTGGGACTAACGAGTCTAAAGAAAAAAGGCAGGAGGAGGAACTTCAGGTCTTCAAGTGTGTAAAAAACTACTACACAGAATTTCAGAACAGTCTTTTACCCATATTTTCAGTGGATGGGATGAGATCAAAGGACTTATCTTTAATAAAAGATTGCAATAATTTATTTTTTTTTTTAATGGGTTTGAAGATGTGAAGCCCTAGAGCAGAGTAGTTGTGAAGGCTGGGGAATCTCCATAAACTGGAGATCTTTGAGAACAGTTTGAGTAAATGTTAATCACAATTCACGTAACTGTAGTTCATCATGCTCTAGAGTGAGAGGAAAAAGTGGACTAGGTAACTTAAGATCTCTTTCTGGCCTGTTTTTAACATCATGGGCTATATCTTCATATTGTAAGACATGCTAAACACATTCATAGCGCTGACCCATCCTGAAGTATTGGAAAGTATAATGGAGTCCAGAGTGAAATAAAAAATTTTTTGAGAAGGAGATTTCTACTCCATCAAAGCATCTCAGTTTTCTGAATGAGTGCTGCTCTTGTACCCTTCTCAGTAAATATTTTGCCCTTCACCTTTTGCAGCATTCCTTCCATTTACCTTCTGTAGCTGTGTAGTCAGTATTTTAGGTGGCTAACGAATAAAAGAGATGACATCTGGCCTATTCATTCCACCTTTCAACAGCTGCTAGCCTCAGAGCTTGATCTGATTTTGACGTTGTCTTTTGACCTTGATCCAGTGCATAGGAAATGAAATGGGGAGGCTGAAGAAAACAATGTAGGTCTGATAGGTCTTTTAATGCTTGTATTAAATGAGCTGGTAGAAACGTGAAATAATGCAAACTACTATTTTGGTAGCTGAGAAGATGAGACGCTTTTAGAAGAAGAGCTGTCATAGGGTGTTATCCTAAATAGTAGGAAACATGCTAGCTGCTGTGGGTGGTCAGTGGAGCAATATTTTATTTTTAAGAAATTGTCTTTTGTGCCCAGCTGGTAACACTTTGTACTGCTGTCTGTGTGAAGTTATATTTCATTCTCATGCTTCTCTAAGCTTGTGTGTAGTACTCTGGAAAACAGAAAAAGGACTGAAGCAGCAGGAGACAACCAAGGATTTGGTTCTGCCAGCTGAGACTGCAGAAGAGAAAAGGCTCCCATGAGTAGAAAAAATGCTAATAAAAAACCAGACATGGCTCTGAGTATATGCCTTTTTTTCAGTGTTAGAAACCAAGTGTGGGCAGCTACCTGGTCAAAGCAAAATACTCTTTATTTGAGACAGAACTTTTGCGTGTCTCCCATTTCTTTTCTCCCACAGTGCACTTGTTTCCATTTTAAAAGGGGATTAAAGATTTTCATGCTTGAAATAATTGAGAAATCTTATTAGCTGCTCTCTTTCCTTTCCCTTCTGCTTAATGTAAAATTACCATGGGACAGTAAATTTAATTTGCAGTCCTGAGAGGAGGTTATATGGCCTGATGTAAAGGCTGTCGTACATGGCAAAACTCTTGTCAGTGGTGAACTTCCCAGATACTGGTGGCAGACGAACTCTTGGTGTGGTGTCTCTGACTTCAGCAAACCTACGGCTAAGAATGTGTTCAGCCAGTGAGTGTGTGTTACTGTTGGTTTGGTTTTTTTTCCTCTCAGCAAGCAACAGCGATTAAAAGGCCCCAGAGAGATGAACATAGATGGTTAACATTAATTTCAGCAACAGCAAGACACTATGTCCCATGATAAGCTGTTTAATTAAACCTTGTGCCTTTTTTAATCTGCGGTTCTATTTCTGTCTGGCTTTTGTTTCTCATCTCGTCTCTGTCTCTCCGGTTTCCATGTTTCAGACATAGCCTCATTTATTTTTATCATGCATGATTAATTCAGTTTACATAAAGGGTTTCTTGAGAAGGATGGATCAAGTATATAAAGCCCTTGTTCAGCCTAAATTTGGATTTAGATGGTTTGTAACTCTTTTCTCTTCAGTGCAAGTCAGTCTCCCGGTTCTGCTGTGCCTCTTGCTCTTCCCTCCAGCTAGCCTAGAGAGCCTTGCCAAAGCTGTCCAACAACAGCTGTTGAGCAATGCGCTTAATCACAGACACTCCTTGCTGTCCAACTGCATTTAATCAGTGCGAAAGATGAAACTGCTGTCAGAAAGTGTGTTATGTAGAGAAAACGAGCAATGAAACAAAGAGGAAAGCAGTGTTTCCTAACCATTGCTGTTGTGGGGAGCAAGAAGGGTTGTTATCTCAAAGGAGCGGAAGAGCGGTAAATGCTTTTTTCGTCAGTTCTCCATGATAACGTAGATGTGTGTTGGGTAGAGAACATCATTACCTTCAGTTGTGTTAGGCAGTAGTGGAGAAGCCCTGCACTAAGTTGCATCTAACAAACAGCATTAGTGCGTGTTTGAGGATGGTGTGGAACCAACAGTTGTATGCGGGCAGTGTCTTACACACTGTACTGAAGTGTGGTTGAATTTTGACTTTCAGTGGAATACTGATTCCCACACAGTCTGAAAGACTAGGATTTTTTTGTACTTTAATAGTTTCTGACACAGCCACTGACAGCCTCTGCTTTTTCCTTTAGCTTAATACTATATAAAATACTTAGTGGCCATAAAATCTGAGATCTTACTTTTTATTATTATTATTATTAAGGGAAGGAGAAGAAAGAACATCTATCTGTATTAAAGCCAAAAACATGTGGCTGTTGCACCAGTCACAAAGTATGTTAATCTCTATTTGTAGGAAGTGAAGGGTCAGGAAAGCGAACAGAGCACCAAAGCTAAACTCCTGTAGGTATTTAGGAGAAAATACAAAGACTGTTTGCAGTTTCTGGAAAGTGTCAACTTGTTACTGTCTTGGTGCTTGCACTGATGGGGATATGGACTCTCCTGAGAAAAATTTGGTCTGCATTGGACACCTTATGAAGTCATACTTCATCAGCTTTTTTTATTAGTCCCCATCAGGCATACAGATGGTTGCAATTGTTTCTGAGTTTGTCTGAAGAAGGCTGTGACATAAATCAATACCAGAAAACAAGGGAAAGCTCTTTACTTTTTTCCCTTTGGCATAGTTTTGCATGAACTAAAAACTAATATAATATGGAGAAAGAGTGTAAGGGAACAGGAAACTTTTTAATGAGGGAGGAGGTAGCATGTTTTGAAGATGTACCCCCCTGTAATTTGGGTATTGGGGCTGTCTGGAGAGATATAGTAGAAAAAATGTGATTAATTTTTAGCCTGGATCTAAATGGGTGCAACCTGATTTATCTTCCTTAAACACTAGATATATATGAGGGTTTTCTGCCCTTCTTGGCCCCTACATTTCCCCAAGGAAACTTTTCCTTCTTGGTATGCACACACAAGCAAGGGTAGCCGGTGAGATTAGCAGGCAGATACCATGGGAAAGCTCTGGAGTTACTGGAGACCATCTGCTAGGAGTTGCGTCCTGTCGGTTGTTGCAGGCTTGAGGAAGAGAAGGTTGGAATTAGCCTTCGAGTCCTACTGGAGTTTTGCTGGTTTTGTCATTTGCTCTAAAACTCTTGCCTGATAACAAACAGTGTTATCCTGGAAAAGTTTCTATCCGGTGCTTCAGTTTCAGGCTTGTAATGAAAACTAATAAAGAAGTAACAATGCAGTCTCTTATCTCCTTTTCCTAAAGCTCATGGGATGTAGCTGGCAGCCGTGTAAGAGCCTAAATGTAATAGTCAAAAATAACGTGGCAGGAACTGTGCAGTACGTTGGTGTAGCGCACGCTTCTATATTTGCTGCAGTTGAAACTCTCACAGGGTGTTTGTCCTCCTTTGTCGGCGTAGAGCATTGCAGGATTACCTCGCAGAGTTGAAGGAGTTTACTGGCTTGGTCCAAAATTACTGAATTCACAGAAGTTGTATCCCAGCTGAGATCTGATACAAAAGTTGCACTGAAGCAGCCTGAGCTATAGAAATACTCACACACGAAAAGCTGTAGTAGCCCTATGGAAGGAGAAGGAATTCCCGGGCTGTTTGCTTAAGTTGGATGGGTGCTCTGACGCTGAGCAATCTTGGGAACTTTGCAAAGTTCTGATAATAATTTTCATTTCACATCAAAGCAGATGAAACAATCAAAGAGAGGAAACTTAAGCTTAGGCAAAGTAATTCCAATGAAGTGTTTCGAAGAGAGGGAGGAAAACCCTGAGCTTGCATGCTTTTAATTCAAGTTTGTGTGTTTTTATTTGGGGAATCAGCAAAAATGTGAAAGCTGATAGAATATCCACACGGGCTTACAAGTAGTTCACTATTTGGGAATCTTTTATAGTTTTTATTATTATGTGTGGTGTGCCCTGGATGATTTTGTGACCTGCATATGTAAACTGTGAGTGGGGTGAGAATAAGGCAGTAAGATCATTTGAAAAAGGTCCCTCTTTCTGCCCTGAATTTGCAAGATAACAAAGCTCATGAGTGACTGTATTTAGTAATACTTGGCTTCTTGTTGCCAATTATCACCCATAAAATACATTCTGAAGCGACTGCTACTTCAGCTTTCAGGGTAAGGAGCAGTCTAGCAAGAAAAACCGCTTAAATCCTCCGCCCAGCACTGTCACAACCAGTGTGCTTTGAACTTAGGCAGAGACAAGCAGAGTTAGAAATCTGTTCTAAAATGCCACAACTGCCTCATTTTGAAATGATCTCTTCTTGACGTGGAAAGCCCCAGAAGCTTGCTATCTCATCCAAAATACGAATCCTGCCAGGAATCCTAAATAGGTAACGGTGCGTGACGGATGGTTTGATAACGAGCATTCATCTGGCTTCTCCTTGTTTTTCCCCTCACAGTTGTCTGGTGGGTGCGAGCTGACGGTGGTAATCCATGACTTCACTGCCTGCAACAGTAATGAGCTGACAATCCGCCGTGGGCAGACAGTGGAGGTCCTGGAGAGGCCCCATGACAAGCCCGACTGGTGTCTGGTTCGAACCACAGATCGGTCCCCAGCTGCAGAAGGCCTGGTCCCCTGTGGGTCCCTCTGCATCGCTCACTCTCGCAGTAGTATGGAGATGGAGGGGATTTTTAACCACAAAGGTAAGAAATGATGGAAACAAAGTCTAGTCGTCAGCAGCATGAGTTTTGGGTAACGGGGAGTACTGTGCAAATGGGAACTTTGGTGTTCTTGTGCTATTTTGGTTTCTAGTTCTTAATGAGATAAAACACAATGCTTTTAGAAACCTGCAGCCACACTGTGTATTCCAAAATAAGCAGTTGGCAGTTCTCAGTGTTAAGTGAAAATGTGGGTGAAGATAGGAAAGAGATTTAAGCAAATTATGTCTTGGTGAACAGAGTTATATATCATGTTAGATCAAGCTACGAGGATACGAAAATCCATACCTGTCATGTGCTGAAAGGGGGGAGGGAAGAAAATCTCCAGCATGCATTATCAATACTTCCTGAGAAACCCTGCAGTAAGAAGTCATGACAATATCAGGCTCAGTGATGGAAAAGGTAAATACATGCATCCATATGGCCTGGCACAGGAATTGGCTGTTTGGACTTCTGTATTTTACGTAACTGAGTAAATTATCCAGCGTAGCAGTGGCACACTCATCCCTTTTTCCCAGAGCAGCTCTGAAATCTTACTTTGTTTTTTCAGATGCATGAAAGAATGCACCCTTGAAGGGTGCAAGAAAAATCTCAAAATTTTTTAAAAGTTTTTAAGGTTTTGGTGTGCTGTAGTCCTTTGGCTTTGTAAACTCCCCAGGCTCGCAGAGGAGTTTGTTAGTAGGGAAAATGCTTGCTTCATATGGCACTACTTGAGTTTGCAGCCTGTGAACAGAAAGCGATGTGAATTAAAAAAAAAAACAACCAGAAAAGCAGTTCATTAGAAGGTGTTTCATCACCCGCTGGGGGAAGAGATGCACTTCAAAAAGTTTGTTATTGCAAGTAGCAAGATTAGCAGGAAAGTTGATGTTGGGGAAAACTTGTTTTCCAAAACAGAAAATTCTGGTTATGAAGAGCTTTTCATAAGTATAACCACAAATTTTTCAATTATTCAGTCCATCCCAGCTATCACTTTACAGTTTCTCCCAGTTTTTTCAGACGCTGTATAAATATGCTTGGCTAAAAGAGGGGAGAGTTTGTGTTTCTTACATTAGGAGCATGCACAGCAGGAACTTCCTGAATGCAGTGTGACTGGGGCGGGAGTCTGGAGGATTGAGCTGTAGAGCTGGAATACATTTTTGTCCTCTTGTGTCCTATAACAATTTGGATAGAGGAAGTTTGCAGTTGTTCTGATGATAAAATTGGAAAAATGTGGTTAGGTATCACTGAAATGCTTCTTCCTTTGACTAGGGGCTGATACCGTGGAAATGTCAACAGGATTTTTTTTTTTTTTAACAACACTCACAGAATTGATAAATCCAATTTCCTTTGGAGCTAGGGGACTTCACCTTTGAATGCAGAGAATTTTTTTTAGGAGAGGCAGATTGTACTGGACAATGTAAGTTATATGAAGAACATTGAGCCTGTCAGACTCCTGAGGGAGAGACAGAGCTGGTTTTGTCTTTGAGAGGTTACTTTTATTAGTCAAACCAGAGGACATAGCCTGTATTGCTTTTTTTCCTTTAGTGTTTGTTTGGGGAAAATGGGGCAGAGCTTTAGTTTCTGTTTGATGTGTTGCTTTGAAATAAAGAGCATTCATTAATTACATTAATTACAGAGAGTGAAGAAGAAAAGGCCATTGCTAGAATGAGCATGATTTGCAGGGTTGAATGCAGCCTCCGAAGTGACTTCAGTCCCTGCCACTGCCACAGGCTTCCTGTGGGATGTTAGGGCATGCCATCTAAACCCCAGCTGATAAGAAGCAGCTGCTAATTGTTTATTCCCACATTACTAGGTGTCAGGCTTTAGGAGCTGGACCTTTGATTTGTAAAGTTTCCTGTGCATGCGACTGTGACTTAAGTCAGTCAGTGTGAACTGTCTCGAACGTGNGGGGGGGGGAGGCAAAAAAACCAAACAACTTTAGACTGGATACTTTAATCCACTGGATACATTTGACTTCAGTCTCTGCCTCAACTTTCTATTGCTTGAAAGAGGTTGATAGTGTTCATTTCACAGAGGGATTATAAAAATAAAGCAAAATTAGTGGAGTGCTTTGATTTTTATTTTTCCCCCCCGTAGTGAAAAGTACCTCAGACAATCCAGCAAAGTGATTATTCATTCTCAAGTGCTGCATTTGATTAAAGATCTCTAAATAAGGCATTGGGGAATATGTTAATCAGAAGAATGGAAAACCAATTAGATGATCTTCTCAGAATTGTTCATTGTGGGCACTGATTGAGGTATGGATTTCTAAAAAACAAAATAAAACAAAAACCATAACCCCAGTAACAAAGAACAAGTGAATGACTTGTATAATTTAAGGCAGTCCATGTTCTTGGGTGGACAACTTTTAAATGTTATATTTCCTAGATTTCTGGTGCTTGATTCTGCAACTTCAGCCTTGTTGTACAGATTTTTCTTCTTTTTTTTTCTTTTTTCTCTTTTTCATCATAATTCAGTAAAAATGTCAGAGTTTTGAATGATTCAACAAATTAGGATATTGCTCTCTGGAGTTTTTAGGTGTCAAAAATACATGTCATATGTCAGGCTTGCAGTGTGAGCATCAGGTCTGAGTAATTCTGTACAGTTCATGGGCTAAGCCATGCGCAGTAGACACGAGTCTGGAATTTGTGCATGTCTGGCATCGCAATCTGTTGTGAGAGGCTCAGGGAGAGAGAGAGAGGTTTTATGTAATTGCAAAGGAAAAAGGGAGGTGATCACCATCAGAAGTGGTGGGGGTGGCTGCTCGGATGTTGAGTGCTTAGCCTGTACAACCGGCTTGTAGAAGCAAAGTGTTTTGCGCTTCTTTCAGTATCTGTGGACCCTACAATTTTGATCTTTTCAACAGTGTTTCTCAATGCCATTTGCCGACTAAACAAGTTGGAAAGCCATGGCTTGTCAGAGGTGAAACGAGCTTCAACGATTTGCAATGGCAAACCTCTTCTAATTTACAGCTGGTTCTTGAGTTGTGTAAAACCACATTTCATCACTGAGTACAGAAATGTTAGTTGATATTTAATGACTTAAATAATCTGAAATGTTTATCCAAAGTAGGGGAACGTGAAAGATTATTAAAGCAGAAAGTCTGTTCGGTGAAGCGTACTTCTCACAGCTGATCTTGGTCATTCCTTGTCTGTCCACGCGTTATCTGTCAACCATGAAAGATAACGTTGTTTTCTTCTCACGATAGAAGACAGCCCCCCAAATGACCCTTATCCTTTGCCTACAAGTGTAGGTGTTACTTGTCCTCCAAGAATGGTATTACTTTAAATATCTAATCAATGTCAGTGGGTTAAAAAAATGCATTTAGAGTATCTTCAATCTCTAAAATTTTATAGTAGTTAAGAGAACAAACATTTTGGTAAGAGTATGGGGAAAGCATTGCACAGAAAAAAAGACATTTACTAGGTGGATAGTCATTTAGGGGGAGGGTTGATTGCAGGTTCCAGACCTTTTGCTCACTCTGCTGGATACCAAATCTATTTTTGTAAGTTATTTGGGTCATTTAATCAATTTGACGTGCAGTTTACAGATGAGTACATTTTTAAAAATCTAAATTCCTTTTATAACAGGGGAAAAAAAAAGACAAACAAGTGGGTAGTGAAGAGGTTGAATAACAGTTGGTGCACGCTACAAAAAATAAATTACTAGCTTTGGAAGAACATGTTTTTCACAAGTAATACATAAGGCTACAATTTTTTTTTTTTTTGCAATGATTCCCCACATGTTATTGGGTGTGGGGGAGAAAGAATGTTCCTGTTGTTTTATTTGGTGCTTCTCTCTTGTTAAAAAAGAGTTTCTTTTCATTCTGTGGTAAATCCTTTTTATACGTGCAGTTCTCTTCCCTTTGTTTGCAGGGTATTTACACAGCCACAGAGCTTTGGGTAAAGGGCAGGGGACAGGATTCAGTACCACAAAATTGAACTTGTAAGCTCAGAAAAATTGGCAGGTATTTAAAATTGTTTGTGAATATCTTGCCTGTTTAGATCACAAGTTCACTGTCTTTTCCAACTTTATGAGTACTTCTGAAGTCTGAAGAACTTGTGATAGTCCATCATATCTCTTCTGTAGATGCTACTGTTCAGAGAGCTGCAAAGGCTGCCACAAGCCCTTGCTCACGAGGCTTATATTTACATGACTTCTTTATAAGTTAGGGGGTTTTCTGGGGACCACATCTAACTGCCAATTCATGTTACTACCCGTTTGGTTCAAAACTTGGCCACAGAGATCTTTGGTTTACCTGGAGGTACAATGTGGGTGCTGGTCTCTTCTGTCGGGTGGCTGGTGATAGGACGAGAGGAAATGGCCTCAAGTTGTGGCAGGGGAGGTTTAGATTGGATATTAGGAAAAATTTCTTTAGTGAAAGGGTTGTCAGGCATTGGAACAGGCTGCCCAGGGAAGTGGTGGAGTCAGCATCCCTGGAGGTGTTCAAAAAGCGTGTAGACAAGGCACTTCAGGACATGGTTTACTGGGCATGGCTGATGGTTGGACTCAATGATCTTAAAGCTTTTTTCCAACCTAAATGATTCTATGATTCTATGTCTGCCTGTTTTATACGTTGTTATAATCCAGGTATCTGTATAGGTTTGTTCAGACCTGAAAGGTAGATGGTGTCTTAGTAACGTGAGGACATACCATGCACCACTGCAATACTGAATACTGGCTTTTGATTTTGCTCTCAGGATACTGTCCTGACTGGTGCCATAATAAGAAAAATGTTATTTCAGCAGTCTTNTTTTTTTTTTTTTTTTTTTTCCCCAACTGTAGTATCTCTCAATGAATCTACCCTAATAAGGAGGATCGAACGGCTGATGCTTCCCAAGACAAAGGTTGACAAATCTGTTTAAAGAGCTGTGTAGTAAGCCCTTTTCTACACCTGCAAGATGGGAAGGAGTGGTGTAGGGCAGGTGTTGCAGGTGTCAGAGCTCTTCTTGAATTGGTATGGGGACCTCCCATTCAGGAATTAAGATAAAGAAAAATTGCACAGGTGATCTAGAGATACTTCCCCAGAAAAGAGAGATATTTTATAATTGAGGCCACAGAATGGGATAAAACAGAGTCTTGAATTTGTTACATTAAGTAAGCTTCCTCTTGCACACCTGGAGACCTTCTATTCAGAATATTAATTTCAGATGAAAGGGGAAGAGGAGAGAGTAAAGGTAAAACATCTCACGTATGATCGAGAGGTTTTAAAGTTACGATTGAGAAATGAAGTGTTTCCATGTTGAGTCCAAATACTGTTGTTAACGTAGGAAGAGGAAGGTCTGGATAGCAGCAGCAGCAGAATTTGATCAAGTAAGATGGGAATCCAGTTTGAATAATTGAAGAAGGACTCCCTGTTTGTAGTGGAGGAAAAAAGGATGACTTGGGCAGCAACGGGTTGCTTACAAGCAGAGGGAGGCTGTAGAAGGGGAGGATTTGCTGTTTTGAGAGTGCAAGTAAGTGAAGCATGGGCTGTGTGTAAGGAAAAAGGATCCCCACCCGTGGCTCAGAGCCAAAGCACTGCCTGTGAGACTGTCTGACAGCGTTTGCAGCTGCAGGAAATGAGTTACAGCCCAGGCCAGCAGGGAAAGTAACTCCTAACAATGAGTAGGTAAGGGACTTGCTTTGCCTTGTTGCCTTGGGGCTACGTGGCAAAAGGTGGGGACTGTAGTTTCCAGGGCACCATACAGAAAGGGATCTGCTTCTGCTTCACAGCCAGCTGTGATCGCACACAGAAAGTGATACCGAGAAATATGCTGGAGTTGAACAAGGCACTAAACGTTACTCTAAAAATTCTGTTCCTTGATGAATCAATTGCCTCCTCACAAAATTTCCAATTAACAGGCTGCCCATCCAGATACCCAGCTGATAGAAGGCCTTACAAGGAGCTCGCAGGAGGCAAAGCAGAGCAGTCAGTTGGATTTCACACTCCACTCATCTAAATTAGCAAAAAATTGTAAAAGCTGCACTGCAGTGTCAGTTCAACTTATTTATCAGGCAGACTTGAGCTTGAACGGAGGTGCAGGCATTTTAATAGCTGAAGTTCAACTTCACAATTAGCAGTTGTTTCGAAAGCCTAATAAATCATAAATCTCCATGTAATCACAAATATTTTGCCAAAAAGCATTGCTAGTCTAATAGCGGCAAAGATAGTTTGAATTTAGGTTGTGTGTGTGTGTGGTTTTTCAAGCATGTTCTCATGCTTTAGTCCAGGTGAATAAAATAGCTGCAGTATAAAGTAAAACAAGAATTCTTTATCCTGACTTTCCTACCTTGTGGTTTTAGTTGAGTTTGCAGTCAAAAATGTGGTTTGAGCATAAGTAAACTTAAATAAAGTGTCATCACTTGACTGTTGTCCATTAGATCATAATCTTTGCGTTGAGCTTTATAGCCAAACTATATCAGATGGTTAGAGTTAATAGCCAAATTCTAATTCAGCCTTGAATAAACAGCAAAGTCTGTATGAATTGCTTCCTTGGCATTGTGCAGTCCTAAACTAGTTAAGGAGATTCAATGAATCTCACAATTTGAATTTCTAGAAGAGTTGTCTCTAAATCAAGTTTAGATGTGCTCTGAAACATCATAGGATTGGTTTCTGCATAAACCTGCTTTTAACTCCTGCACTATTCTTTTATCATAATCCAGCCCAGGAAGACCTGTCAGATATATCTGTATTTCCCATTCTGACTCTATTTGTGGGCATAAGTATGTGGTTAATTTGTCTCTGGAATTTTTGTACATAGGTAATGAAAGCCTTTTGCCCTGCTTGGGAGCTCAGGATTACAGCTGAGAAAAAGGAAGAAATTTTATAATACTGGCTTGAATGTACTTTTGGTCCCAGACAGCTGCCAAATATAATTCTTTTATATATCGTAGTTGGAAAGGAAATCGGTGTGTAAAAAGTATCTGCTTCAGAACAGATGTATTTGCACAGCTGATCTTTGGGAGGTAGAAGGTGGATATAAACCAGCAATTCTGATGGCTTTAGATTTCCCAAGAGAGTTGTTATTTTGCTTGCAATTAGCCTTTCTCTGACAGCAGTTTCTTTTTCTAACCAAGGTATTGAGGCAGCACGGAGTACAAACTAAAATCATACCCTTCAAATGTTGTTTGTATGTTGCAATTGAAGAAAAACGTCCTGGAGCGGTGTTTATTTTCCTTAACTGTCCCGCCTCAGGTGCAACAAACTGTTGAAAAAGTTGCTTCAGTGCTGAGAATTACTTCTTCAGGATGTCTCTGTTACCCATCTTTTGCTTTGGGTTAAGTAAATCTGCAGAGCTGGTGCTCCAAAGAGCACCTGAGAGCCACCCAAAAACTTTCTCTTCCATTTCAATGAGTAAGTAGCTTGGCAGGCTGGCAAGGGACAGGGAGAGTGGGGCTGGGGACACCTATTTGGACGGGAGGGTGCTCCTAGACACATGGAGTTGTCATAGCTGTGTGGTAACTGCCTTGTTCGTGACAGACGACAAGGAGCTATTGGCGTATATTTTTCTGCAGCTGGGGTGGCTGTTCATTTCCAAGGACCATCTGGGTAATTTTACCTGATGTGTTTTCCTTCTGTCACAGAACTGTGTAATACCAACAGTGTCCATAAGGTCATCTGTTCTTTTTCCGACTCTCTAGTTTTCTGGCACTTCTGCTGTTGTGGCTCAAATTCGTAAACTTGGTATTGGGAGGAGTATTTATGTGTTTTGTCTTTAGTGGAGAGGAGAAAATCGTTGAGGAGCAGGCTAGAGCTGATGTTCTTGTGCACCTTTCGGGACATCATCACATTACATCACATCATCTGTTGTCATCACTACCTGCAGATGGAAGTAGCAGGATTTAGCGTTCCACTGACTTCCTCCAATTCTGGTTTTGTGAGGAGGCTGCTGAAAGTCCGTGTCCTGCTGACTTCATTTCACTTTTCCTGCAATCAAATAGTAAAATGTTAGTCTCTGTTATGCATGCTAAACCAGGAATGTTGCATCACTTTTAACACAGTTCTATTGGAAGCTTTTTAACAGATGTCCTTGATGTCTCTTAAGTTGTGGGCATTGGTTTCAAATCACCGCCTCCGTTATGCAATGTTTTGCTGCTATTTTGAGTGCATATGCACTGATAGAGGCATAGTTCCGATTTGGGACATGCTTGTGTTTTCTCCTAGCTTTGAGTTGAGTACAAATAGCAACACATTTTTCCCTGTCTGGGACAGCTATTGAACTTAAATTCACCATTCTCTAACATGGAAGTTACACAAGTAAGTGATGGCATTCTTAGAGCAAACTGTGCAAAAGAGTGAGTAGCACCATAGAAACATTTCACGATCCCAGGAAAAGTACTCATAACACTTTTAAGAAATTTGCGGTATGCGTTTTCTAGGATGGATGTATAATGGTTAACCACTATAGCAATAGAAGACATTTATAAAACTGACACGCAAACATAATAGTAAAGGCTATCTTAGGTAAGCTTGTTATCAAGTTGTCCTGGATGACCAGAATCCTGTAGTCATTTTCCCTGTGGTCGTGAACCAGTTGTGTCCAACCTACTGTATGTTAATCATTTACAGTGCAGCAGAAGTAGCCCCTGTTACAAGACACGGTTAAAAGTGTGTCAGGTATTCAAGAGCAGACTGGAGAAAGCCCCAAGTAATCTGGTCTGATCTCGTAACTGACCCATCCTTTTGAGCAGGAGATTGGACTATGTGGATTTTTGAGGGCCCTTTCAGCTTGAGTTATCCTGTGATCCTATGCTGAACGTTAGAATTGCCAGCATGGACTTGTTATGTTCCAAGTGTTTCCTTGAGTCTTGGACTCCCCTTAGTGTCTGTGGGGATATGGATATCAGAAATGCTCAAGATTTTGCCTCAAAATATATTCATTCCATGTTAGAAATGGAAAAGAATCCGAAAAAGTGTTTCTGCTCAGGAAAAGCGCTAGTTATTCTTGTTGCAGCATGCTGGGTGTGATCATAGCCTTATTAGGCGTATGTTCATTTGTTAGTATAAGCTTTAACGTATCAGTGAAATGGAGATTCCTTAAACACAGAGTCTAGGGAAATCTAGTCGCATGTAAGAACCTGCAAATACACTGAAGGAAGGAAAGCTGCTAGGGAAGCTGCATGGAAAGTAAAGCTGACTCATCGTCTGTTGCTTTCTACGGAAGAGCCTAAGGGACACGGAAGTCAATGGGGTCATCATGGTCTAACTTCAGGATGTTGCTGCTCTTCTTGTAAATAATGGGAGAGGATTCTTAGAAATGTTAAACGCAGGGAATTTGTAGTGATGAAAAAGATCCTGAAAGAGAATGAGAAAGAAAGCAGGGATCACTAGCAAAAAAAGCATACTAAGTGAAAGGTGGGTTTTTAAAAAAAAAAAAAAAAAAAAAAAAAAAAACAGAAGACTGAAGACTGGTTGGCTGGACTGAAATATGCTTTAGGCAATATTAAACAGAAAAGCTCGATTGGTGAAAACCACCAAATTGTTAACCACATACCTTAAAATTTTTATGTCAGTAGCTAATCTGTTTTAAAGTGTTTATTTATCATGGCCTGACTTGGTTGTTGGTCCGTCCTAGCGTGTTTTGTGCTAACTTTTCTCATTGTCTCACAGCTAAAAAAATACATGCACTCTAAATGCTGGTTGTTTTAGTGGAGCAGGCTTAGGTGTGTTTATCCTTTCATCCTAAAGGTGTGGTGGGACTAAATGCAGTTGTACGAGGATCACGTTGGAAACCACTGACTTGGAGCTCTGCTTACGGGCCCAGAGTAACATCTAAAGAAAAGGTGCTTAGAGCAGACGGTACCCTGGAGGTACATGCTGTGTTCTCTTTGTGTCCTGGTTGCTTGCTTAAGTGAAAGCCCGGGCTATGGGATCCAGTGCTCACTCACATCATCTTCGTAAGACTGTGCTGTGATTACAATCCTCAGAACTGGAGTAAATTAATAGTAGTAGTATTTTACTATCTTCTTTTGCTGTTTGTGGAATAACAAAGCCTTACTCTGTTATTTCAGTTGTTGAGGTGATGACAAGCATTTACGTTTCTAATGATTTTTATTTGAAAAGAAGTATTTTATCTATTTTGATGGTCTCATCTTTCATGCAGTAGCATTTTATTATTTTTATGGAGCAAGACACCATTCTAAATTGCAGAAGGAGATAGCACTGTTTTGTCAGGTTGTGAGCTTTTGAAAGACAGTATTACCTTTTGTAAAAGTTTAAGTTCTTAAGAATACTAACCTCATATTTTTGTCAGCAAGAGGCACATGTATAAGGATAGAGAGTCTGTTTAGGTCTTTTTGTGTGCTTCAGGAAGTTAACAATATTACCAGTCAAAAACTTCAACCGTGATGGCGTGCTTTGTTCAGGAGGAACTAACTGGGAAAAGGGAATGTACAAAAATTTTGTGGCAGTTAAAAAAATTTTCTTGCACCTCAATTTTAATTGTTGTCCTAAAGGAGCATCACTGTCTTAACTGAGTGTCATGGCTTTCTGAAATATCTAACACATATAATTGGAGTGGCTGTTTCGTAACCGCATTTTCACAATTCTGTTAAGTGGTGATGGTGTAATTTGTAGAAAGTACACCCTTTTCAGTTTTGTGAAATGTGTGACCGTGTTCATTTTTTTGGTTCAGAGCTATCTTTCTTTTAAGTGGATGTAAAACATGTACTGTGTAACCCAAACAGAAATAAGGTCTTACCTTTTTCAGGACTGAATTATTCTACATCTAAAATTCAGAGGAGATATAAAAAATGTTAATTACAATGCAGAAACACTCACATTTGTGGAATTGTTTGGCAGTACATGTTTTCTAGTGTTTCTGTGTTTTAACATCTGATAGGCACTGTAGAATAATAAACCCCTGCCCTGTGGATTTTTTGCTCCCTTCTTTCTCCTCTTCCTATGGCAAAGCTAGCCTCCAAATATACTTAGTTCTATTTACTAACAAATCTGTGTTTATCATTTACAAAAATGCAGCACCTGAAATCCAGGCCCAGAGAGAGAGAGGAAATGCCCTTTTCTGATTTTGCTCTCCTGCTAGATGTAGCGCAGAGGAATCGCGGAAGTTGCTTCATTTTGCTAAAGTATCTTTTAATGTAGCAAAGGAAGCTGTGAAAGTATGTAAGGTTTTTTTTTTTTTTTTTTTCCTTTGTGTTAAATGCTAATGTTTGAAATCCAGACAGGTGCTTTCAGTGCCCATGTGCCTTTCCTGCTTCCAGAAGCAGCAGGGTGTTGGGTCATGGCTGGGCTCAACCTCCCATACCTAGCAATGCCAGGCGACTTAACCTGCTCTGTTACGTGGATGGGACTTCTGGTAGGAAGCACTGAGCAGAGGCAACAGGAGGAGAGGTCTTGATGTAACCTTTTGTAACTAACCAAAATGCATTTGTACAATTTGAACTTAGCAGAAGGGGAATAAGAAAGGTGTTTTGGTCAGTAATACCAACCAGGAGGTAGCCTCCGCAGCTTGCAGACGCAATTCCTCCAGATGCATGTGTATGGAACCTGAGTATCAGTATTTCTTACAGGGAGTACATGTCCAATTTTAAAAGCATTTCTTTCATTTTTAATGACCTAGTTTGGTTACTAGAACTGTTTCCTGTTCCTTTTAAATGACTTAAAAAGAAATGGATTTTAAGTCAAGAACATAATTCAATATTCTGAACACTTGTGATGAATATATTCTTACCCTTTGCTTTTGCCTTTGACTGCATGCGTTTCCAGTTAAGAAAATTAGCTAAGAGATTTATGTTAAAAAGAATCCCAACTCCTGTATGTGGAGTTACAACTGGTTTGGAAAATTAAACCTTGCTTTGACCAGATTTTTCTTCATGCCAACAGGCTGATTCCTTTTTTCTTTGGAGTGGGAAGGGAAAAGAAAGGGTGTTTTAAATATGGTTTACATCAGAAAATTCAAATGAAGGAAAAAAAAAGATGAAGAAGGGTAACTTGGATAATGAAATTAATGTCAAGAATGAGTGTTTCTTCAGTATGTCTCATTAGGACAGCAAGTATTTCTCGCTTGCAACGCTTTTTGTGTTTTCTCCAATGTAGAGACGAGGCATGGCATATTTCTTCTCCCCTCCCACCCCTCTCTAAATAGTGGATGTATGTGGAACAACATTCCTTACACTCATCCAAAAGATTTTGTTTGAATTATCTGAAGCTGGCTTGTTGTGGTTTTGCTGACAGTGGCTGGGATCCTTCAAGCTGATTTGGCATGCTGCAGTGGTGACTGTGTTGAGGAGTCAGAATTTTCCCAAAGCTTTTCCAGATAAACAGAAGACCAGGGACACTGAATATCTCATCATTTCTTTGAAAGGCCTCCTCATTCTTGGGAGTGGTATACAGGCTCCAATTCCTTGGCTACAGCACAGAACAGAATTAAAACCTCAAGAAAATAATAGCCAAATAATTAAGACTGGAGAGAGTTTGTGATGTCATGTGCTTTTTGATATTCTTTCTTACTGCAGGCATGAACAACAGCTAGGGCATGTTCTGCAAAGCTGGAGACAGGAAGGACTTGTTTAGATCCTGGCCTTGGTGACTGCATAGTTGGATAAATGGTTCATTTCCCAATATTTTTAATTAAATAAAGCCGGATTTCTTCAGTGTCTTGATGGCAGTTGCTCTTGACAAATGCTTTACCCAAGATGTAGAAGGGAAAGTTCTTAATCACCCAGCTGAAAATATCTCTTTACCCTCAATCAGAAAATACTTTTCCCAGGTTTGCCACCTAATCAGATAGCCTGCATGTGTTGTTAGAGGTGGTTGTTGGTTGCAGTTTTTTGTTTTGTTTTTTTATTTTGATTGAAGCACCCCGGTATTTTGAAAGGAGTTCTTGGAAATCTCAAATTAAGGATGTTCACACAATTCATTGCAAAAATACAATTTCTGACTGATTCAATTTAAAGTATCCCTGGCAGCTGGCAGCACTGGTAGTAAAGAACAGGAAACAACGCGTTGAATGTAAGTCCAAAGAGCCACTGTTGCAACGATTCCGCTCCTTGCAGACCGGCAGTGTTATCTGTGAGACTGAGGAGCAGCGAGGCTATTTGTCGGGAACAGGATGATCTTTGTGTGGGAGCTGAAGAAACCAGATCCTCGGGGCGCAGCTGTGCTCCAAGCAGTTAAACTGTAGACACATTGTACACTGAGGAAAAGGCAAAGTTAGGCTCCTTTCAGAATTTTCATCGTAGTGTGGGAGCTCACCTTTGAAGATTCAACCACAGTTTTATTTATTGATGCATTTTTGCTGTTCTACAATTTCTTGGTTGTGTTGGAGTATTCTAGTGTGAGGCAGAGTGTCTAACTTGCTGAAGACAGGATTTGTGTGCAAAGTCTGCCTGATTCTTATTTTTTTTTAAATGTGAAATGCATATTGTAAATAAAATTCCTATTGGTTTGTGCAATGTTAATTTAGTTCAAGAATTCTTATGGTTACGGATTGATGTCTAACTTTGGCTCCTAGGTCTGGGTGGTCTTTGGTCTTGCACAGTTTTGGAGAATTCTGAATCTTTTCTCTCCCACATGCAGAAACATGACTCAAAATTGTAAGAACTGTGCACTTCTAAATGATGAAAGCGTTTGTATCATAGATCACTTCAGGAGTGGTTTTAAAATCGTGACATTTAGATGCTGGCAGAACTGAATACAGAATTCACTCTTCTATTACTTTCAGCTATCTTGTATATGCTTCTCCACTCTTAAGAGGAACAAGAATTTTTTAAAATAACTTTGTAGTACTGATTTAAAAATACATGAATTGCTTTTGTAAATGCAATGTCTGGAATACGAGGGGGAAGATTCTGGCGAAGACGACAGATTTAGTTTTACTTGAGAACAACATTGAACTTTGAAGCTGGGTTATTTTAATGCTATAATCTTGGAAACTTTTTTCTTTTTTCTTTTTCACAAAAGGTAGATATTAAGGAAAAAAGGTTCGCTCTTTGGCTTCTTTTTCAGGCTTTGAGGCAACTCAGTAGGTGCTTAAAAATGAAATTTCTGCATTTTATTAGCTTCCCTTTCTTGTTCTGCTTGTTTTTCCCAAGATGGCGTGAAACGTAATGGGGCCTTACAAAGATTAGGTTGGAATGCTCTTTATCCTTGTTTTAATATAAGTTCAATTGTTATTTCTATTACCATGCAAATGTCTTGGAGTATGAGAAATGGAGTCAGTTTAACTCCAGTTGTCCTCCTCAACGAAAGAAGGGATGAATGTTCCCATTCTTACGTACAAGACTAGTAATAGTACCCTCAGGTGAGGTAGCACTTCCCCGGGTTGGTCAATGCAGTGGTAGCGAACAGCGGTTGCAGATGCTGCAGTTGGGAGCTGGTACCTGGGAGATGCTGAAGCTGTAGCCAGCTAATTTGTTGACTGTCAATGGCAGAGACTGATGAGCTGTTACTTCTGTGCTGGGGTGAGCTGGCAAAATGTTAATACCTTAAAATGGTTTGGGCATTCTGACACTGTCCATTAGTGAGCCCTGAGATTAACTGCAGAAAACTGATCCCATTCCTTCACTGTAGTAGTAGATACGGGCGTGTGATGCTTCATTTACGTGTATTATGCAAAGTATGCACTACCTTATCTACTGAGGATATACAGTGCTCTTCTAATTGGTTTTTTTTAGTTTCTTTGTTTACTTGCTAGGATGTAGTCTTTCCTACAATATGCTGTCTTAAAAGTGAGAGGGCTCTTTTGCCTGTAATTTTAAAAGCTTCATGAAATAGCCATTGACAAAATTTTTACCTGGACGCTTATTTTGTCACAGGTTTAAGTAACAGGAATGTGTTAAATTGCTACAGGTCTGAAGGGCCTTTCATCAGTGCTTTGGTTTCAGAAGTGAAGATGGTTAACTGTCTACCTTTTTGAAAGGAAATGATATAAAATGTATAGCCAAGAAAACTCATTTCTGCTTTACGCAGGCAAGGTGAGAAAAGAAACAGTTACTTTTTAAAAAAATACTATTACAAATGCCGTCAGATGGCATGGGTCAGTATATGAGCTTTTTTCTTTGCTGGTTTTGATCAAAGTTTGTTGTCCCATTGAGCTGAGGTCTACGAATATTTAAGCAGCGGTTGAAGGGGGGCACAGCCCAGTGCTGCTGTGCAACATGCCGTGCAATCCAACATCTTCCTCCATGCCCAGCCGTGGGTTTTGCCTAAAGGCGTTCTCCACATAGACATATTCTTGCCTGCAGAATTAAGATTACCTGACTGGGTCGTTATTACCAAGGATAAGTTCCTACAAAAAATTGCTGATGCAAGGAGCCGCAGGAAGAGCCGGCTAGCAGGCAGGGAGAGCTAATAATGCAGGATAAGGCTCTGGAATACAGAAAACCTGATGGAGCTAAAGGACAGAGCGAGCTTTGTGGTAGAGCCTAAAGTAAACCGTAGAAAGGCATTAATAGGCTGCTTGTTTGGGCTTCAAATTACATATATTGATACAGGTCACTGTCTCAGATGGAACTTGAGAATTGTGATACATCTTCAGGTGTTTAATCTAAGATGATAGTGGTACTAAGTAATGGTCCCTGCATGTTAAATTAAGAAATGTTGGGTTTGTGATGTAGAAGTCATCTCCTTTTTGCTTGTGCTTCGGTAGGAGAAGTTACGGGTCTGAGCTTTCTGTCTTGGACCATAAGGAAGTTGTAGCTTCTGTTTCGGTATATGCATTGAGATGTTTTACAATCACATTCTTACCTAATACCTGCAGTCATTCAGCAGCACGTTCGTGTGGAGGCTGCTGTCTCCACTCCAGTGTTGCTTTGGAGCAGTTGCTTTTTACAGCAGTTGTATACATCGAAGACAGCTGCATATCTGCGATCCGTTCTTCTTAACCATGGAACCTGTGAGATATGCTTTATGTAGGGTTCACGGGGTTGTTCTCTCTCCCCCAGCACCTTGATTTACTTGTCAGATTTGTCTTCTGAGAGCAGAAAGGGCCAAAGCAAAACCTAAAAATAATGGTGTTTGATTTGAGTAGGAACGGAAGAACTTTTTGCAATAGCAAGCCACAAATGATGTGGTTCCCAGAGCATTTAAAATATCTTCCTGCATATATTATTGATGTTACAAGGTCAGTCTACATGCAGTTAAAAAGCAAAACAAAACCAACCCTAAAACAGTTTTATGTATTAATTTGCTGTGGTTTAGTCAGAAGCTTTCTTACATATGGAAATCACTATTTCAAAGCTACATTGGTAACTTCACTAACTTTTTCTAAATGTTAGTTAAAGATGTGAGAGTTTGACAACAATAAGAATCGCTGGATATTCTTTAGTATGCTTGATGTGCGTGGGAACTGTTGAGGAGTAGAGAAAAGGGATTGTTTCATTTATTTTTTTTTCTTACTCAACTAGAAACTAGAATCATTTTCAGATGTTTTGCAATTTCATGAAGAATAAACTAGCCTTAGTGGAAGTCTCACCGTAGGTGGCAAACTATAAAGATCACTTATCCTGAAGAAAGAGGTTTTTTCTTCTGCTGCTTCCCCCCCGCCCCCAACTTAGGAATTCAGTGTCACTTGAAAGTCGTCTTGGGTCAGAAGAAAAATGTTCAGGAATCAGAATTAATGGTTTCAGTGCAGGAGTCTGTGAAGGAGAAAGTTATTGCAAATTTAGGGTGGCTTTCCTTAGAAATGTGAAGAAAGCAAAACTTTTGTCTCAGGTGGAGGGTAAGCCCAGCTCTTTAACAGTGCAAACAGGGTAACATGTGTACCCAACTTGTATTAAGTGTTAATGATAAGCCTCCTTTGACTCTGGGACCCTACATGCTATCTGCTCCACATAAAATTCCCATTTCTCCTTGTATTATATGCATGTGTTTGTGCTGTTATCATTGGCAACCCCCTCACTGCTTTATTTTCTTCCTTCCCACTACATGCTTGTGTATTTTACGGTACTGTTTGTTCAATCTCATTTTAGGCCTCTTTTTTCATGACAATATGATGAAAGCATTTCATTTCTGTTTTTACAGAAATTAAATCCTTGCTTTGGCTTCATAGCTGTTTATCTAGTGAATGTAGCTTATTGTATGTCCTTTAAAATTAGATGATGAGGTGTTCAGGGGAAGAAACCAAACATCTTTTCTAGGTTTGTAAAGTGTTTACCTAAAAAAATATATTTATGGACAAATGCTTGTGTGGCAGGCTAGGTGAAGAATGCGTAGATAAAAAATAAAATACATGCAGTTTCAGTTTACTGAACAGGAAGACAGCTTGATGAACTAGAATTTTGTCTTGCAGAATATGAGCCTAGAGGTGAAAAGATCTTAAATGCGACTTAAATGAGGGCAAGATCTTAAATGAATTTATCAAAAGGTGTGGAGTTTCTAGTGTTTGGATTTTTTTATTTTTCACAAATGAGGCTCAAGAGAAGATGAAGGGGAAGGCAGAATCTGTAGTTCAGTACAGATCTTGTCAAGGAAATTGGAGGTTCCGGGGCAAACGCTGCATGGTTTGGCTGACTGGAAAATGTCTGTTGTTTTTGTATTTACGGCTTTAGCTAAAGCATTAAAAACTAACTATGCACTGTAAAATAAAAAGAGGTGTTAAAGGTTGGGTTTGTGCATTCCAGTTACTATAAAGCTTTGTAGAGGTACTAAACTGCATCTTTTCTGAAGGCTGAGAGGAAAAATAGTTGGCTTGCTGTATTTTTTAAGATCATCTTGAGCCTCAATTAGGGTAGTTACGGTAGAGTGTAATCTGCTGCATCTGGCTATTCCCACATGTGAATTTAAGGACTGGAACTGTGCTCAGTGAGCCAGAGGAGAGCATCCCTAGAAGAGAGGAGCTGCTCTGACAGCAGGGCAGGGGGCTAAACCAGACAGAGAAGAAAACAGCGACTTCCTCAATCTGATGGCATTGCTTGTAATGTTATCTGGGTGAACATCTTCAGGAGAAGCTGTAACCCATCCCTGGGGTGTGGGCGAGTAGGTTATTTGTAAGCTGTGGGTATCGGAACAGCTGACTCCTCACCATGCCAAACAGGATTAAACAGATTGACACTCTGGGATCGCTTCACTCAGTAAATCCTACCTGCTGCGGCAACGGGCAGCCCAGTGGCTGTAAATACTGGATCCTGGATTTAGGTACAAATATATGTGAGAGAGATATAATGGGCTGGGGGAGGAGGGTTGCTTGGGGCATGTTTTCAAATCATAGGAGTTTACTAGGATGCTTTCTTTTCTCCTTCTCTCTCTGCCTCTGCTCTCCTCTCCTTCTGACCCCAGTAAAAAAAATGCAGAGTATGACAGAAAGGACCTGTATGGGAAAGGGAGCAGTTATGGAATGAATCTGCTCTGTAAACTACTGGGATGCTGTACAGTAAGCTCTTTCAGAAACAGCATGTAAAATGCATGTGCTACCTTTTTTTTTTTTTTCTTTTCAGTTGAACTGTGGAAATGAGAAATGGTCACTCTTGCTCTGTGAAATGTTATGGATGGTAGTAATTTGTTTTGAGAGCTTAGCAGAAATTTTCTTAGAATGTTGCTGCGAAACCAAAAAATCATAGTTTGTTTAATATCTATCATTTCTGTTAAATTATTGTTGAGATGTAAAGTTTTGGGGAAGAGAGCTTGAAAAGAAAGGGCGCTTGGAAAATAAATTGGTCTGTGTGAAATTTATTTAGAGACATCATTGATTCTGAAATGTAATATGGAGGAAAGCCATGCTATTTCAGTCTCGACTGGAGGAGCACAAAGGTGAGGGTAGGGATGTTCATGTTAAAAACTCAGTTGTTGCTGGGTCTTCTCCCCTTCCTCCTTTGTAATTTTAACAGGAAACTATACTTGTCCTTGGCATTTGGACTGTTGCTGCAGAACAAGTTCGATTCTCATAGGTAACGGTCTGAAATGTCTGCAGGACAAAACAGTGCTAACCTTCAGTATCTGGAGCTGATGCAGCTGTCGGGATGCTTCCTTTTCAGATGCAAGTTGTTTGCAGCTAGGTTCAAGTCTTACATACCTGTTGCTGTATGCTGTGTGCGTATACTTAAAATAGGCAGGAAAAGGCAAGTTATAATCGCTGGTGTTTGATAGTTTCCAAACTGCTGTTACGGGTGGCCCGAGAGGAGAGGGAAGGTGGTAGAAGGGTTGCAAACATGAAATCAAGGACGTAATGGAAAGCAATCTTACAGGGGACATCTGAAGATAGGGTCGCATGTCAGTGGGATGGCAGGAACTCTCAGTAGTTCATTGAAAGATAACGGGGCATCGGAGTACCAGCCAGAGGGAGTTAATGTTAGCAGGCTATCGTCTCTGATCCCAGCAATGGAGCTGTGTTCTCAGAAGGCTGCTCCGTAGCCCCCAGTGCTGCACCATCGCTTCCTAAAACAACAATTCCTCCAGTTTTTAGAAGTAAACAAGTACAGAGTGTCTTGGAGGGAGGTGCGTGTGAAAGGAGTCAGTTGCAAATAATAATCAAAAGGCAGAATGTTTTGCAGCAAAATATTTTACAGCAAGGGCTCACCCGGAGCTGTGACTACCTAGTCAGCTGGAGGTCTGTTAATGTCTGTTAAGAGTCTTTTCCCCTTTCTGTTGCTTTGCATTCTCCTGTCTTTGCTGCAGCTCATTTGCTTCATTTCTGAACTCTTGTTGCTGCAGTGGTTAGCCAGTCTCAGATCTATCTGGGTTTTACTTCCAAAGAATTTTTAGAAAATATGTTTTATAAAGTGCTGGGTGTAGTCAATCCTGATCAGAGAGATGCTTTCCGTTACTACCGTAAATTAAGATCATAGACATGTATGAAGTCTTGTTTGGCAAGCATACATGGTTTCACAAACATTCTTCATTGTTCTCTTTCTGTGTCTTAAAAACAGATGTCCGTGTGTACAGACCACGTTGTAAGGAGGCTCAATAGCCTTTCATAATAGGGGAACAAAGCTTACATGCATGCCCCAGTTATAACTGTAGCCATGCCATCTCTTGAACTGGAAGGAGTAAAAGTTGTATCTGTACTATTTCTGGCCACTGCAAACTTAAAACTGGCAATTTGGGATTTAGGCTGAATATTCAGAATGTACTCTAGTGCATGATTTTATTCCTAGAATACTTTAACTGAGGCTTCAACTTTGCTTAAAGGATTTTTAAGGAATTAAAAACTTTGGTTTATTCTTCATTAAAATGTTACAGTACATGTGCAATTAATAATTATGTACTCCTGTTTAATTAAATGATCCGAGTTTTTTCCCCACTTACTCATGAAGTCTGAAGGACGCAAAACGCATTCAGATTTAGGGAGAAAGAAAATAGGGCTTTGAGTAATGAATTGGCAAGAAACTACTGAAACTAATAAATAAGTATTGTATTTTTGCCTTTATCTGACATCAGTTGGAGAAAGGAAACCGATTCTCATGGTAATTCCACCCATTCCTGTAGCTTAAAAATGCTCTGCGTTTGAGACAAGTGTGGATAAATATCAAAGTTGTTTATGGTTATTTGGCTGGAGAGAGTGTTGAGTGGTTTCAGTCTGGAACTGAGTATTGGAAATAATAACATCTTTTTTCAGTTACCTTGTGAGCTAGAAGAAACAATAGGATGTATGTGTTTCAGTCCCTAAGTGGATCATGTGAGTCTGTATTTCACTTGGGAAATTTGAGGGGTAAATCTCATGGATAAAATTCAGGGAATATATCTACAAAACTAAAATTTATCCTGAAGTTATTAACTGTCTGGGGGCTGGGTTTTGGAGCAGGGGTAGAGAGAGTTCTCATTTGGCTTTGAAGAAATACACTTACTATACGTGCAATTGACTGCTTAAAAGAATGTATATGAATCAAACTAGCTTTCTTTTTCCTCTTTCATAACATTTTATGGTATATCAAGCCTCAGAAATAATTCATCCATAAAACAGGATGCTTTTACTATAGAGTAATTGTTAGCAAATGGTGTCCAAGAGAGGATAAGAGGTCTCTGAGGACCGGACTCAGAGGATGCAGTGGGAGAGTCCAGTGTTACTAATGGGTTGGTGTAATTCTTGGCGTAGATCCACCTCTACACTTTGAAAGTCTATTCTTCTAGAATACAGATGGAAGCTGTTAAGTATGTGCTGTGTATGCTTTTCCATCTCCACGAAGAGCATGCAACAAAAGTCCTCCTGAAACAGAGCTCATGTATCAGCTATACAGTTACATGTGCAAAGGTACTACTTTCCTGACCTCTATGTCCTTCCTCGCTGCTCTTTCAATATGGCTTTTTTCGAATCCTTAGGCTGCAGGACTTGCAAGAGAGTTAGCTGAAGGTGCTGTTTCGTGGTTAGTAAAAACTGAACTACGTGTCAGGTACTGCTGGCTTATTTACCCTGTGCTTGCACGTGTGATCCAGCTGCTTCTCTTGCATCAACACTAGCAATCACGCAGACAGCCAGACCAGGGAGCTGATCCGGCAGAAAATACTATAGCCCTCCTTCCCCCCCACCCCCCCCCCAAAAAAAAAAAGGTTTTCAGGTGTAGGAGCTTATGCAAGAGAGATACCCATGTCCTTTCATTACTGCCATCCCTACTTCGTGAACCTGAAGATTTGAGGCTCAGGTTTTTTTGCTCCGAGTGACCTCATAAGATCCACAGTTACCCATATTTTCACCTGAACTACTCCTAATTTTTGTCTTCTACAATTTGGACATAAATCTTTTCAGTCACCTGAAAATGCCATATTTTCATTCAGGTAGCTCTCAGGTGGGTTACCTGCTTTGTGAAATAAGTCAAGACTGAGCAGCAGTGCAGATCAGATGTGTGTATGGAGTTAGCCCCAGGCAGCCTTCTGCCTCTGATCCTTGGAAATCTGCTCCCTCCGCTGCAGTACTTTCCGCTCTGGCCTTATATAAGTACTGCATAAAACCAGAGTAATTTAAAACGGGTCTGTTAGCCCTAGCTCCCTCTCAAACCAGCTACTCAGCTCCTAGTTTTAAAGATTTCTTTGAAAGATGTAAAAGGAAAGGGTATGTTCTTCTGAAGGAAATGTAGTTAGGTCTATAATGCATACTTCATGTAATAAGGACTTGTAACTCCATTTCTGTAATAAGAAAAAAACATTTATGTATAAGCGTTTTTGGATTTTGCTAAGGTGACCGTATTCCTGCGTATTGCCAGTGATGCTCAGAATGTTAAGTATTGAAGAACTTCTAGATTCAGCTTCAAGATGATGACGGGAAAATGAGTACTCAGTACCAAGAAGGCTTCCCAGAGAGAGAGATACACACACCAGAAGGAATATTGATAAAACTTTGAAAAGAAGGGTGGAGTTTGATTTCACACCAGGAGAAATGTGTCTGCCTCTTTACCTCCTTGTCACATCTCTCACGGAATACCTATAACTAAACATCTGATGCATACAGTTTTGTATCGTGGTCAAAAGTCTATATTGAATGGATGGGCTTAAACTGAGCAAAGCAGAGCTGCTTCAACTCATATTTCAACTTCATTCCCCTCTTGCTATGTTACAGCTCTATTTTAAAGGAATTACCTCAGTGAGGCAGCAGCATAAGAATGAGCTATCACCTTACATAATGGAGGTTTCCTCTAGGTGCTCATTGCAAGACTAGTAATGAACAATGCATTCATAATCTGCCTTTGAACATGCCTACAAGCATCTGTAACAATCCATTGATTTTGCTCATCTAGGCCTGCGCGCTCTCTCCTTTAGTGGAGATAATGAGAAGAACGGAATTTAGGTGGTATAACTATATTCCATCCTGCTTTGAAAAGACATCATCAGTAATGTTAACAGTCCTTTCCCGTAAAGGTTGGTTTTCCTCACAGAGAATAGTAAAGTATGTTTATTAAACCACTTTGTTTCCTTGCATTTGAGCATGGGGTTGGACACCTCCAGTCAATCTTCTTGAATGAGTGGTTAAAAGAAACAAAACATCACCCAACACAGCAACTACATGAGGTAGTCTGCCCTAAGAAGGAAGCTTTGTAGAGATCAGCTTTCTAGATGCATTGTATGAAATGCTGGGGACTTGATGAAAAGAAGAAATGTTTTTTCAATAGAAGAAGGAGTAGAAGCTCATTAAATTCCTTACCTTGTTTCTTCCAGATAACTTATTTTGCCCCTAAATTTAGGGTTACAGTTGAGTCTATAACTTAAAAAAAGGTGATTTACTGTAGCAGTAATTATTGTTGTGTAGAAGTTATTATGGATACGGATTCTCTCTCCCCCAGCATTGTGTCTAAGTAAAGCAAATAATAAGAATTCTATCTTATTGCCTTTCAAAAGAAGTTTGTTTGCTCTTTTTCTTTCCCTTTTGGTTTCCTTTTGGTTCCTACTTCCAAACCAGTTTTGGACAGCTCTCCCATGATCCTATCACATCATTTTCCTGTGGCCGCTTTGGTAATACTAGATGGATGGGAGCTGGGGAATGATTCAAGGAATGGAGGTTTAGATGACTGGGTGGACAAGGCAGTTCACAACATCACCTTCTTCCTGAGCCTTCATTGGGAATAACTGAAGGAAACAAAAACAACAGAAAAGTTGAATAGTAAAATGTAGCATTTTTCTGGTGTGCGATGTGGGCTTGATCGTGCCAAAGAAAATTCAGCAGTGCATATGGTATTCCTGAAGAGACTGTAAATGAGTTAATGAATGTGGCAATGGTGGATTCCGGTTTTAGTATTTGGTGTATTTTAGTAGCACATTGAGATAAAATGTCACATCTTCCATTAATTCATAGTTTGCTTGTTTTAAAATACATCTATACCAAGGAGTTGCCTTTCCCCTTTTACCTCAGTCTTTATTCAAGAATGATGAGTTTGTGGAGGAATGTCTTCCCATTTGCTAATCCCTTAAAACAGTTCATCCTAAAAAGGCATCTCTGCAGCAATTTGGCATTATGCTTTCAATAGCTATCTGCTAGTCAACCTTGACTGTGAGTCTGTTTAAAAAGAACCCCCTTACATTTCCAGTGTGACTGACCTTTATTAGAATCATGTGTGCTCTTGTTGCATTGCTCAGGTTACATTTCCATCTGAAGACAAAAAGTTTAAAACCAGTTCAGTTTCTAATCACTGTCATCTAAGTCTGCTGTTGATAATGTAGTTACTGAGGTGGGATTGAACTCGGAGGAAGTTGTCTGTCATCACCTCCAGTCATCTAGTTACGTGGGGTGGAGGCTGAAAGCAGTGGCACGGCTGCCAGGGCCTGACTCTGCTCATTAACGCTCCAGGTAGTGTGTGCACCGAAAAGGTCAATGTTTTACAGCGCAAAGCAATGTTAGTACAAGTAATTTCTATCACTATCACTAATAGCAATTAATTGGATAAGGAGGAAACATCTTTTTTATGTACAGGAATTTTGGAGGACCTGGTTTTGTCACTGGTTTAGCCATTCCATCTTTCCTCCCCGTTCCTTTAATTACTTTCTCAATTTATTTTTTGAGGGCTACAACAGTATAACATTTGGAAAGAGAAAATGGCCAAAGTTATTGTAATAGCCCAAAGCTAAACAATATGAGTATATTATTATTAAGCTTATGGCAGAGTTCCTAACTTGAGATTGATGTGTTTTTACAGCTGTTGCTAAAGCTGTGGATCCAAACAATCGCTAGTTGTTCTAATGAGCTCTTCTGCTTTGAATCAGGAGGATGGGGGAAAAGAAGAAAAGACTGTTAAAATTGCTGTTTGATTAGTATGTGTATTTAGCTTAATGTGTAACTGCAGTAGGTGAAGAGGAAACATTCCTCGATTTTTTTAGTACACGTAGTTTAATAACTTGGGGTTTTTAAACAAACAAAATTTGATAAAGTCATAATTTCTTTTGTTCTGTAACTCAGTACTAGCAGTGTGTACTGTCTTTTTATGAACTTTACTAACACACCTGAAGATATGCTTAGCGATTATTATTAGTATCTAACCTTTGTGTTCCAAAGTATATTTATTGACTCGTTACATGTTCTCTCAGTTTTACTAGAGAATTTTTGGAGGTTTTCTCATGTGTTAGAATTTTTTGAGGTGTTTGGAAAAGAGAGAGAATAAAATACATCTACTTTCATCTTCTCCTAGAGGCCACTCGTTTGTAAATGCATGGCAGAGGTTATACTTGCTCAAATTTTTTCAAACTTCTGGACGAAAGGAAGAAAATAATAATGTTGGCTCAGCTTTTTATGCTCATTTTATGTATGATTGTTTTTTGTCTTCATAATTGTGAAGCTTGTTTTTATCACGTAAGGTGGTGGAAGCCAATTTCCTCCCTATCCATGTGTATATTCTCAATTTCAAAAGTGCACCAGTAGAACTGTGCGTCCCGTATTTCCTTTTGAGATCGGATTTGCTCGAACTTGCTTGCAATATCTTAGTTAATATGCAGCCTTTTTGCTGGAGTGGTGGAGGATGTTTTAAAATCTGCATAGGATAAATTCCTTTCATTGGGATGCTCTGCGTTGCTGAGCTTTTGCACAGGGAAGCATGGCATGTGTTGCTTTAAATAACGTCTGAGGTCATGATTCTTCCTAATGCAATTTCTGCAGACTTGCTTCTCTCCCTCCCTTCTGTCACAGCTTTCTGTACTTTCAGTAGAGCTGAGGACTTGCTGAATGCTTTTTTTTTTTTTTTTTTTTTTGCTTTTGGTTGGCCGTTCTGTTACCTATATTCATATGGACGTTTTTGTTTCATATCTGATCATAATCTTCCTCTTCTGGACCAATGCACACAGCTTATCAGATAAGCTGCTGTGCTACTTCAGAGCTGTATTCCTGGGACTGGAGTTTATTTTTATCCATTTCCGAGGGAAAAATTATTTTGCAGCAAAAATTAAAGTAGCAGATGATAAAACCCTACAGCTCAGTAACAGATGAGCAGAAATGAATTGTGCAGTTGCCCCAGTTAAAATCTGAAACTGCTTATCACAAATCTTGTCAATAGTGGTTCCCATTTGTAGTATGTAACACACAGCTCTCCACCAAGAGCAGAGCCGCGCCGTTGCTGCTAACATCACGCAGCATGGCTCTTCAAAAGTAGGTTGAACACAGCATGCACGAGACAAATAGCTTGTCAACAGTCAGCAAAACTCTCTGCCTAGCGTCTTAAGCGCCAGCGCTGCCTACGAGGCCCAGGCCCAAAGCTTCTGCCTTCACTCTTTTCCTTCTTTGGCTCAGACTTTGCTTCTCCCCACCAGCTAGCTGCTTGGTTTTCTCAAAGGCGGGGGAGTGCTGTAACTTGGAGCAGTTGGAAGGAGGCTAATGCTGCCAGCTCCCACTGCCTGAGGAGCTACATTGTGCCCTCAACCAGCTTCTTGTGCTGAGATCTTAAACTAAGGAGCAGCAGCAGTAGTGGGGAGCAGGCTAGAGGCAAGGCCTGCGTGCGGCTCTTCTACAACTCAACCTAGCATGGAGGCGATGGCCCTGGGCCTGGGAACACGGTCCTTCCTGGCATTCACTGCTCCCGTTGCATCCGTTCTTGTGGAGGGAGGAGTGGATGGGCTGTGCCTTCATCCGATCTTCCACTTCAGTCACCCTAAAGTAGTTGGATATTGCAGATGCTAGGCATCTGGCAAAAATAGCATATAAAGACTTTTTAAATATACATGATTCCGTCGTCAAGCTCTGAAACACCTTTCAAAATGGGTGAGGTAGTTGAGACTTTGTGAAACATCTCAGAGAGAAATTGATCTTATAAAGCTACTGTATTTAAAGGGAAACAGGGAAATTACATTGGTGCTGTGGGAAAACTGGCTTTCTAATATAGAAAAGCAGTATTTCTCTTATTTTCTTTCTCTGTTGGCACTGAAGAACTTTCACAACTATTTAATGAAAGAAGGGTGTCACCTTAATGTTCTTAATTACATGGTATGTGTCATCCCCTATGAGGGAGTGAACTGTTAGTATGTGCCTTAAATCTGTCAGTGAAAATCTTGCCTGTTGTAGGTCTGCAGAGCAAATAACGTGCTCCTTCATGGTGATGTAAAATGATGTCATATATCAGGAGGCACAGGTGAGGTGCAAGAGATAGGTAACTAACTGATGGCCCCAGTTGACCCTAAGAAACTCGCTGGAGATTGTGCATGAAAAGGAGAAAACTTTGCCCGAATGCTAGAACGTGGGCTTCTGTTCATTAGCTCTTGCATAAAAGCATGCAAGCCCCTGTGCGGTTAGTGGTTAGCAGAAATACACCCCCCCCTTCCAGGGGGAGATAATCATATTAAAATGATCAGGGCACTTGCTTTGACCCACAGAGAGGTAAGAGAGGGTGGCTGAGTGCACTGACATAGAGTCAGAACTTGAGTGACAAACAGTGCTAAATGACATAAATCTGTCCTTAGCATGTCCTGCCAGGCACGTGGGTGTAGCTGTCTACATCTGAGCAAACAGGTGGTCAAAAGAGTGGAGTTGGGATCAAGATGTTGCCTGTTAAAATATGAGCTGTGTTCAGGGAAACTGAGATTTGATCTATTAAAAGCTTGTGGTTTTCAGAAACGGTGAAACTAAACTTCAGCAGTGTGAGTTACTTTTAATACTTCCTACCTGTGACACAAAATATATTTCTCTCTAGAAATGGGAGAGAATAATAGCTTATTGCAAAGAGTGAAATGCCCCCCAAAGTCCACTCTCCCCGTCTGTGGTGCTGCTTTGCACTTGTAGTAATATACAAGATTTAGGTTTGGGGTTTTGTATCCCTGTGGTCTGAATTCCAGGGAGCACAAACAGAACTACTTCTGTTAACCTGGGAAAGTTGGTTTTTGTTTTTTTTTTTTTTCTGGCACAATATCATGCCTTCTTCCTGCTTGAAAAAAAAAAAAAGAAAAAGGAAAAACAAGCGTGGAGGCAAAATTGTCCAGCAGTTTTAAGAGGAAGATTTTTTTCCACCTAAATTTTGCTGGTGTTTAGCTCCTAGATAGCAGTTCATGTGTTTACAGCTCTCTCTGCGTGCGAGCAATAATGCATTTGAAATTATTTAAAAGTTTAAATGTAAAACCTTGATTTTACATTTATGGGGTAGGAGGGCAGGAGAGGATATTAAAAAAAAAAATGATAAAATAGTAATAACATAAATGTATTAAACCCTTCAGGCATATGCCACTAATTTTCCAACTCAAATGAACAGTGTATTGGTTTTGCCCTTAATCAGAGATTTTCTTCATTCCTTTCTCTAGTGCTGTTGCAAATAGGGCTACTGGATGACTTTTCTCAAATTCAGAAAGGCCTTTGGAAGTTAAGATGACAGTGTCTGTCTTGGGGGGAGGTTTTCTGTTTTGGGTTTGGTTTTTTTTTTTTTTTAATTGCAGACATGCTTGTGGGGCAGCTTAGTACCTTATTAAGAGAAACTGAAGAGTATCTAGCCTCAAGCTTAGAATTCCAGTTTATCTGATACTAACACAATCGGCTTTTGATGACTTGGAAGACTTAAATATTGAATATATTTAAATCCAAGTGCTCTGGACTAGTGTCTGTATCAGTCAAAATTAATACAGGTAACTCATCAATCAGGGAAGATATACTAAGGAGTTGAACTCTTTGTCTATTCACACACTGAAAATTTTACAAATTGTATTTCAGCGTAGTGCATAACTTAAAATAAAAGGCAGGAAAGGTGTGTTGACCAGAGGTGAAGAGTGAGTGACTTTGTTCCACTCCAAACACAAATATGATTGAAGGATTTTCTTTTATGTATTGAGTATGAGCTTTCTGCATTTTGTGATTTTTATTTTTTTTTAAGAAACTATTTTCATGAAAATTATTGCACTGTCTCTATATCATAAGTGAAACTCATGCTTCCCAAAGGGCATGATAGAAATTCCCCAATTACAAGCCTGGTAACACTCAAGCTGCGTTGTCTTTAAATGGTAACTGCTTTTATGGTGGCTTGTTAAAAGTTGAAACACATCTAATGCCTTTTGATGTATATTCCAGTATTGGTTTACAAAAAATACACAGTGAGGGTAGTCTGAAGAGGATACCCAGCAGGAGAGAAATAAAATTCCTGACATGTACAAAAGTATCTGAATGGTCTTGTACATGGCAGATTGATAGCCTCCTCCTTCAAAAGCAGTTCCCAGGCAGAAACTGTGCATGTGTGTCCCCACAAATAAAATAAACCTCGCACTCTTTTTCCAAGCTTTCCCAGCTCATCTAATAACAAATGATGACTCTGTACGTGGGTGGAGTTTTATGGGCTTTTGTCATTAGATGCTTGTAAACTGGTTTTGCTTCCTCTGATGGTGCGTTGACTTGGCTCAGATTGGGGCATGGTTGGTTGTAGGTAGATGCGGGCTTGGGAGATCACTGAACTCTAGCTATTTCCAATGGGCATATTGAACTTGCAAGTGCATCAGCGTCAGACGTGCGCTCTGTGTTTTGAACCACCAAGCGGCTCTCATCCCCAAGTTTTTGTAACGTCCCTGCATCAAATCGTACTGATCAGCTGGTTAAGTGCTCTGTGTGATGAGTTTTCTGGGCTTTTTGGTCCTTCAAGTTCATGGTGGATGGCAGGTCTGCAGTGGCGGTGTGACACGCCAGTCGGGGATTACTAGGTTTGCTTTGCTCCATTTTTCACTCCTGGCCCCATCCCTGTTCCATAGTCCAGAGATGGTGAAATGTTCTTATTTTTGCTTTTGGAGCATTTTGGGTTTAGAGGTGCAGGACAGGCATCAGACAGACTCAGCTTGATTCCCTAGGTAAAGGACTCAGTTTTTTGTAGCCTCTTGCACTCCTTGTAAATACTAAAACTCTAAAACCAGCAATGTGGAAATACTTAATATGAAGCAGAGTCTTTCAAGTCATCAACTAGCTTAACATGGCTGATTTATTTTTTAGGGGAAAAAAATGGTTTATTAATCACAGATGTGCGTGTTTCTAATGTTAAGAAAGCTGGGACTAGAATGAGAATTCCCATTTCCCTTCCAGTTTCAAAAATTTGCCTATTCGTTGGAGGTAACTCTATCTTCTAGTCTGAGGGGGTCAGAACGCATGCTGCCTGCC